>JAKGSA010003032.1:0-11394 GCA_033558755.1 Philaethria dido
ATATATTTTGTGGTTAGTGGTTAGATTTCTTTTTATTTTTTATTTTTTTATGTAAGAAGGTGTAGTTTTTTTTCTATTTTAATGTAGTGGTTTGTATCCTTTTTTCTTATATCCGGTATCCCGCATATAGCCGGATTAAGACACTCCGTTTCCCACCTTCCGCCGAATTGAGGCATTGCATGCTATGTGCCGGAACTCAACGCCGCGCTTTGCCTTGTTACCAAACCTAGGAAATGAAAAATTCCATTCCCTGGAGTGGGAATCGAACCCACAACCTGTCGCGTTTACAGTTGCACGCTTGTGCCTCTGCGTCACGACAGGCGTTAGGCGTTTTCTTCTTATTTTTTATGTTAATACTTTATATATACTTGTATATATGTTTACTTGGAGTTACAACTAAGGTTAGGTGATGTTTAAGCGATGTTTTTGAGGAACGTGGGTTTAAATTATATTGAAAGAAATATTTTCATTCGCTTACTTAAATGTTACCGGTTGCCAAGTGAAAAACTTAGTAATTTATGAAAAATATTTGAAATGTGTGATGATATGGTCTAAGTTTTTTTTTTGGTGGTAGGAGGTTCGTCCTCCGTCTGGCTCGCGACCACTATCATTTCAAAGACGAACCGCCAAATATCTTATTATGTGTTCCGGTTCGATGGCATGTAAGCCAGGTTTTCCCCTCTCCCACCTATCCTTTCCCGAAAATGTGGTGGTTCCGATAGCGGACTACTACATTGTCCTCCCCTTCCATCTATATCCTCTAGGTTGGCAACGCATACAACATCTCTGGTGTTGTAGAGGTTCATGGGCGAAGGTAACCACTTACCATCAGGTGGTCCTTCTGCTCGTTTGCCATCCTTTATCCATAAAAAAAAAAAAAAAGTTAGCTCGGTTACATACTTATTTACCATTCCAATTTTTTATAACTTTACTCTTATTTGTTTAAACTAAATCAATGTGTGTCAATAGAAGTTTGCTTGACAGTTTCAAAATATTTTTATATTTAGATGTTCTCCTGAATCTGTATAGTCCGTTTCTTTTAATAAACTAGCTTTCCGCCCGCGGCTTCGCCCGCGTTGAATTCCGTTGTATCGCGCGACATGCTAAGAAGTAGCCTATAGTCTTTCACAAGGTCTAGACTATTTGTCAAAACTACCGCCCGATGCGCGTTTCCCCGTTTTCCCCGTGCACGCTTTTCTCCCCGTTGCATCTATCAATCTCTGTTTATTTATTCGATACATAAAATCTTAAACAATTGAACAATCTTACATGATTTTATGTTTGACAATAAGGAACTTCCATACAAACTCTCATCCCTATTTCGACCCCTTCTACCATTTTTTCCGCAATAAAAAGTATGGTTTGCAGCCAAGCGCTGTACCACTGCGCCACGATAGCTTCATAAATAAATTTAATAATACCTATTTTGATAGCTATATTTTGTAAATCATATTATATTAATTAATATTTTAAAATGAATTTATCTATGTACCGCAGCCCTGCTGCAGCCCTGCGCCCCCCACAATATTGACTATCAGTTTTAACTAGTGAAAGTTATAAATAGATGGGGCCATAGAAACGGGGACACCCTGTCCTAAATGTATCGGCTCCTCTGTTGGACTAACGTAATACACTCGTTTGTTGATAAGCGTTAGTAAGTTAATGATATTATATTCGTTACATGCGTGAATAGGTTGATAAGTCGACTTGTATACATATACATTTTTTAAATAATAGAATTGCTTTGTTTGTAGGGTGAGTAAATGACTGAATAAAAAAAAAAGTCAAGCAAATTAAACATCTAATAAATGTCTGCTCTGAATAGTCTTTATTTTTTCATTTGTCCACGGTTTTTTTTCATTTGTTCCGATAGCGGACAACTACATTGTCTCCCCCATGTCCCCCATGTCCATGGGCGAAGGTAACCACTTACCATCAGGTGGTTCTTTTTCGTTTACCATCCGTTATCCATAAAAAAAAAATTCACTCATTAATATATTGATACAAACATACATACAAATTCCACGCCCGAGTAAGTTTAATCTACGATACGTAGCAATTAAAGCTAATTCAATGTTTGTTTTGCCGTTCCTACCATTCAAATTGTGTAAGTGATAAATATGTATAATATGTTTGTATAGTACTAGCTGTAGCCTGCGGCTTCGCTCGCGTGGTTATTGGCAGTCCATACTACATACCATAGTGTATGGTGCGTATATGCGTTAATTTGTAGTCTTTGAAGTATTACATACATACATGCATAGCTTCACGCTGTATCCCGCATATAGCAGGGTAGGCAGAGGGAACCTAGTGTTAAGACACTCCGTTCCCCACTTTCCGCCGAAATTTTTTTTTTAACTTCACGCTGTATCCCGCATATAGCGGGGTAGGCAGAGGGAACCAGAGAACCTAGTGTTAAGACACTCCATTCTCTTTCAACATTTCCGTTCCCCACTTTCCGCCAAATTGAGGCATTATGTGTCGCGTTTTGCCTTGTTACCAAACCCAAGAAATGAAAATACTAAATTTGACATTTCCTGTAGTGGGAATCGAACCCACAACCTGTCCGCCGAATTGCTTTGAAGTATTTTGTTTTAAATATATATTTCTGTTAGCATATTAAGTAATTTAGTATTTATTTTGATGGAAATTGTAAGTATTGTAAGGTAGAAAATAAGCTAACGAGAGTGGAATCGCCACAGTACTATAAAATCACTTCTTTAGCTTTACAAGGACAGTTTATTATAATCAGTGTTCAGTAGTATTGTGTTATATACAGTGCTCAGTGTTAGCAATTACTGTTTTGAGTATATAAGTGCTGCGTTATAAGATTGTATCGTAAATCGTATATTCAAGTCTGTATTTATTATTCGAATGTCCATTTATTTGGACCAAGCTAATATTTCGTTTTAATAAAAAGTATCCTATGTCCTTTTTAATACCTTTAAGAATATGTGTACAAAGTTTCAACATAATCGATTGAGCAGTTTTGACGTGAAAGCGTAACAAACAAACTTACATTCGCGTTTATAATATTAGTAGGGATAGTGACACGTCTATTTCAACATTCAATTTATTTATTCAGCATATAGGCTCGACTTGTCAAGGCGATTATGCGTCACCACGTAACACGCGAGACAGTCCAAGGTTCGGATCCCGAGTCATTGGCAAGAAATCTAAATGTCAATAATATATGTATACAATGACACATAAACACCTGTCGTGGCGCAGAAGCACAAGACGCCGCGTTAAGTGGCTACGGTGGAGAAATGAAAATAATTTAAATATAGGCATTTATCCATACAACACGGTTCCCACCGGGCTGCCTTAATTTTTAAAATACAAGTAACGTTATTATTATCAGTTATGAGACCTAAAAAAAAGGTCACCAGGAATGTTGGTCCACATCCTATAGTGGCTTCCCTAAATATAGGTACCGGTTCCCTAAAAATTACCGGCTTCTCTAAATATATGTACCGGCTTCCCTAAATATACCGGTTTCTCTAAATTTACCGGCTTCCCTAACTAAAATGTTTACTCCTCGCCACTGGCTAATATATAATACTATAATATAAACATAGATATATAATACAAAGGAACCATGTAAAGAGTACACGTTCTAGCCAAAATTCAAACGCCATTTGTTTGCGAAGGCTCTTATGTTTCTGATAGCGTTATTAATTAACATGAATAAGTTATTTACTTACATGAATTAATTAACCCCTGTCGTGGCGCAGAGGCACTGTAAGCGCGACAAGTTGTGGGTACAATTCCCACTCTAGGAAATGGAATTTTTCATTTTCTATGTTTGGTAATAAGGCAAAGCACGGCGTTGAGTTCCGCCACTCAGCACGCAATGCCTCAATTCGGCGGCAAGTGGGGAACGATGTGTCTTAACACTAGGTTCCCTCTATCTACCCTGCTATATGCGGGATATAGCGTGAAGCTCTGTATGTAATTAATTAACAGATAAATTGTAGGAGCATTAATTCTATATTTTTTAACTAGTTTAAAAAAACGAGGAGGAGATGAGGATGTGTTTTTTTTTGTGTATTACTGTATATCTCTACTGGGTGAAACAATTTTGTTGGTTCTTTTTTTATATGATAGCTAGTGCTTATGATTTGAATTTAATTAAGATTCCGATCTTTGATCGGGTGGGTAGGTTTTGAGTTATTCGTAATAATGATACTTTTTAGTGCATTTTATATGAAGTCATTATCAGTAAATCGTTTTCGTTTAAAGCCAACTATTTTTGATTTTAAAATAATTTAATCATAGCCATTTCCCAGAGCGGGCATCGAATCCACAACAGATCACGTTAAAATCAAACTGTCCCATAGTAGCCTCTTCCCATTTATTAAAAAGATTAGGTTCAGACTAGATATCTAAGAGGGAAAGGCTTTTTTTCATTGTTATTACTAAATTCGTATTGGACAATTTTTTTTTGAGTTATTAATAACTCGTATCGTATCATGTAATATAAGTTACATTGTGTTTCAAGGCAATTACTTTCAATTGTATCAATTAAAAGGAAGAAATAAACTACTTGTTATGACAGTTTTATGCTAAAATTAGCTTAAAAAAATACAAAGAAAAAATATCACTTTTTAAAGAAAAATATCTCTCATACTAATTATAATTGGGTTTTTGTAAATGAATATTATTTACATGTTTATCCAATCAACTTAGTTGGCGACGCCTGTCGTGGCGCAGAGGCACAAGCGTGCGACTGTAAACGCGTCAGGTTGTGGGTTCGATTCCCACTCCAGGAAATGTAAAATTTAGTATTTTCATTTCTTGGGTTTGGTAACAAGGCAAAGCGCGGCGTTGAGTTCCGCCACTCAACACGCAATGCCTCAATTTGGCGGAAAGTGAGGAATGGAAAGAGAACGGAGTGTCTTAACACTAGGTTCTCTGGTTCCCTCAGCCTACCCCGCTATATGCGGGATACAGCGTGAAGTTAAAAAAAAGAAACCAGCTGGGATAAATTCAACTAATACCGTTTATTATGGGTCCGAATTCCACAGAGAAAGTACTTTTAGTCGAAATAAGGTTTCCTTATTTCGTTCTCACGAAGATATTTCTGTAAAGAATTTAAGTTTTTGCGTGAAACTAAAATAACTTAAGTTTTTTGAAGATGTACGTACGCGTACAGAAAAAAGCTTCACGCTGTATCCCGCGCATAACAGGGTAGGCAGATGGAACCATAGAACCTAGAGTAAAAAAATTCAGCATTTCATTTCCATTCCCCACTTTCCGCCAAATTGAGGCATTGCGTGCTGAGTGCCGTAACTCAACACCGCGCTTTGCCTTCTTACCAGAGCGAGGAAATAAAAATAGAAAATATCAATCATTATAAATATTTAAAATTTTCATTTCCTGGAGTGGGAATCGAATCCACAACCTCACCACACCACAACTATTTCTATTTACCCCATTTTCCCCACTGAACATGAAGTGTCTTGGCACTAGGTCTTCTTAGGAAGTTAAAAAAAAATTTTAATTTTATGGTATTTTGATGACGTGCGTAAGTACAGAAAAAAAAATTAGAATATAATTTATTTTAGAATACCATGGTGTTGGCTGCAAGGACGTCACCGTGTGACGACAGTTTAATATTTATAAATTCAAACTAGCTCCAAGATACTCGATTGTTCTATGGTTAAATAACGATTCACGTACTTTTTGTGTTCGATTCTATGTACTCGTATATGTTAGTTCTTACGACTATAAACTAAGTATTATGAATATTATTGTTTTATTTTTAGCCTATATGTTCTCATTGTTGCGCAGTGGCTTAGTGTATGCAGATGCGGTGGTTGTGGGTTCGATATCCACGCGAGAAAAGGTTTTTGAAGTGAGAGTTCTTTAGCATCTTTTTGATTTGAAACTCAAGATAACGATCACAATAAAGAAACAGACTTATGAATATATAAGATTAACTTAGCTAAAGAATGAGATAGAAAATACACTGTATTTTATATTCTCGCCTGTCGTGGCGCAGAAGCACAAGCGTGCGCCTGTGAACGCGACAGGTTGTGGGTTCGATTCCCACTCCACGAAATGGAATTTTTCATTTCTTGGGTTGGGTAACAAGGCAAAGCGCGGCGTTGAGTTCCGCCACTAGCACGCAATGCCTCCATTCGGCGGAAAGTCGGGAGCGGAGTGTCTTAACACTAGGTTCCCTCCGCCTACTCTGCTATATGCGGCATACAGCGTACAGCGTGAAGCTATCTATGTATGTTATATTCTCTCTATACTACTAATATGAAAATTATAAACCTTACAAATATCCTATGACTCTCGTCACTGTCTTGTTCCCTTGTTGGTATTTTTCTGGAGATTCATTAGTAAATCTTGCCGTGTGCGAATTGCATACATACATTTTTAATTTTTTTTATGTTCAATGATAATAATTTCTGTTTGGACGAACTATGGAGACGTACAGCAAAGTCTCTCTCCTATGTGTGCTCTTTGCCCGTAATAGGGAGATGTGTGAAGCTAAAAATGTTATAACATATATAAAGTACAAAACTATAGACACACTGACATACATCAAAGCGCGCCTGCAAGATGATACTTCCGCGGTTAAACCGTATCACATGAGTGTTCCCAAAGACCATGAAATTGTTCCGCACGATTGACAATGACGCATTTAGACTATGACATATATATATATATACATTTTGTTATTTATGTATTTATTTTATTATTAGATACTTATAGTTGAAGAAAATCTTTATAATTTGTGGAAAATGTGTTTCTTTAAGGTATAAACTATATTAGCGTAAAGTTTCATCTAGATCTGTTCAGTAGTTTTTGCGTGAGAGAGTAACAAATATTCTTTTTCTTTTGTACAATATTTTAGTCTTATTTCAGACAATTGTACGTAGAACTGTAAATCGGTCTCTATTTAAGTTGAAGTACAAATCGCGGCGTAGATTTCCGCTACTTAACATGCAATGTCTCGAATTCCGGCAGAAACCAGGGAACGGAGTGTTTTGACACTATGCTTTCCCTGACTAATCTGTTATTTATCGTAATGCGTGGAGTTGTTATAAGTTGAACGTATTACTATTTTTTTTATTTATTTTATTTTTTAATTATAGAATAAAACTCATATTGGATTTGAACCTGTAACCAAGATATATGTTAAAGAGAACACATTAAAACTATACAACATAAGCGTCTATTTCCATATTTTTTGTCGTTTTTCAATAGTAATGTGACGCTACTCATTTAGTATCTAAAAGTGTCCCCTTAACGCACCGTACATATATCACGGACAACCCAAACAGGAAATAATTCAGCTCCCATATTAATAACTTCCCGTTATTTGACTTGGCTAATTTTAACTAGGTTTATAAAAGATTATGGAGACTGGTTCTAGAATAATATAATAAATAAAATTTTAATAACAAGTAAAACCATTGACTTCGAATAAAATGCTTTAAAAATATAATTATTAGGTATAACCCAAAAACTAACTAAATTTAAATGGGACCACATCAGAAGCTGTCATAAAAAAAAAAAAAAAATTATCAAAATTAGTAACCCAGCAAAGATGTCAAAACCATCGTGGCGCAGTGGAACAGTGACAGTAAATGCGATTGTTTGTGGATTCGACCCTAACTTGGGATGAGGATTATGATAGAGATAGATTAGATTTTCTCAGTAGAACTGCCTTCCGAGTCGATGGTAGCATCCGTTAGGACTGACACGACTGACACCTTTGTAAATTGACGATTCGAAAGTGCTTGTAATAGCCTACTTGAATAAAGAATATTTTGATATTTGATTTTGATATGAATTTCTCCGCTCTGGTAATAAGTACGGCGTTAGGTTTCGCCACTCAAAAAACAATATCTTGTTAAAGATAATCTCCCTTCTTAAAACCAAGAAGTTTTATTTAATGTGTAAAATATATTATGTCAAACTGTGTACATTAATATATTTACTCATGCGATTTTTGTGGACTTAAGCTTTGATTTAAAGCCTTAGACAAATGTTGACATGAAAACCTGTTATCTTTATTTTTGTTCATATATCTCTCGTGACATATGGTGTAGACTGAGTTTATATAATACTCCGTCTTCTATGTTTAGTCCCTTTTAAAAAAAAATGTATGGCGGAGTTCTACGCCGAAAAAACGTAAATCTTTTATTAAATATTTTTTTCGGTCGCTATAGTGACGGCATGTGATTATAAACGTAATGTTTAGGTTCATTCTCCATTCTGATTAATAATTTTTTTGCCCATTCTTGTTATAGAAAACGCGGCGTTGAGTTCCGCCACTCAATACGTAATGTCTCGAATTAATTTGAGCGGAAAGTGGAGGACAATGTCCTTGATACTAGATTCTCTCTTGACTATGCTTTATGCATGTGTGACCCAAAGGTTTTTGATTGAAATAGAAAAATGAAGAAGAGATACAGAAAAAATGCGGTGATTGTTAGAGTTATAGTAAAAACACACGTTAACTAAATATATATTTATTTTAACTTCACGCTGTATCCCACACATAGCAGGGTAGGCAGAGGGAACCTGAGAACCTAGTGTTAAGATACTCCGTTCTTTTTCAACGATTCCGTTCCCCACTCTCCGCCGAATCGAGGCATTGCGTGCTGAGTGGTGGAACTCAATGCCGCGCTTTGTCTTGTTACCAGACCCAAGAAATGAAAATACTAAATTTCCTGAAGCGGGAATCGAACCCACAACCTGTCGCGTTTACAGTCGACAGGCGTCTTAATATTTAAATTTTATTTTTTTCCTGGTTGCCAGCGAAAGTTGGCGATGGAACCAAGGAGGCCTTCTAGTATAGTGGTTATATATCAACTTTCCTTTTGAGTAGATTTTTGTATAAAATATAATAAAAGAAAAGCTCACGAAATCCTTTAGCGAGGTAAGAGTTAATATACATTCCAAATGGAGATTATGTAAGTAATATCTAACTTTTATATTCAACTTACGATAGCTATCGTGTTTCATTAACTTTACTTATCTATATATAAATACGTGAAGCAACAACTTTGTACTCCTTTTTACGAAGATTACGCGGACGGAGGAGCATGGAACTTGACACACTTATAGTTTATATAGAGAAGGAGTGCAAAATGATAGTATATTTTTAAAATAATACATAAAAAAATATACAACCACGGTTTGACATCCATGTTTATATAAAGTGACATATACATACGTTGCTAGGACGCGTTATTAACGCGTCAACGGGGACACTAGTATATAAGAATTCCCCCGAGTAGACCATTCCATACCATAAATAGAAATTACGTAATAATATCTGAGTTGTATATTCAAACTAGCTGTGCCAGCAACTTCGTCCGCATGGAATTTAACAAAAAATTCTTTTAAAATAAAAGTAGCTTAAGTTACTCCTTATTATATCAGCTACCTGCCAATAAAAGTCCCGTCGGAATAGGCCCAGCCATTTTAGAGATTAGCCGGAACAAACATGCAAACAGATAAATTGTAAAAAATGGGGTCATAATTTTAGTTAGGCCGGTAAATTAAGGGAAGCCGATGTATATCTAGGGAAGCCGGTATGTATATTTAGGGAAACCGGTATTTTTTAGAGAAGCCGATACATTTAGGGAAGCCGGTATAGAATGTGAAGGTATTTAGTAATTTTACTATCAAATTGTAGCGATGACCTAATTTTTATTTTTAGATCTTACATGTAGGAGCTTGTTTTTGTTGCAATTTTATGCCCAATATTTTAATGGCGACCTTTATTTTCTTAGCTCTCACACCTTTTAGTACAAAGCGGTTATTTTAATATTACAAACAGACAATTTAACGCTTGTCGTAGCGCAGAGGCACAAGCGTGCGACTGTAAACGCGACAGGTTGTGGGTTCGATTCCCACTCCAGGAAATATAAAATTTAGTATTTTCATTTCTTGGGCTTGGTAACAAGGCAAAGCGCGGCGTTGAGTTCCGCCACTCAACATGCAATGCCTCAATTCGGCGGAAAGCGGGGAACGGAATTGTTGAAAGAGAATGGAGTGTCTTAACACTAGGTTCTCTGGTTCCCTCTGCCTACCCCGCTATATGCGGGTTACAGCGTGAAGTTAAAAAAAAAAACAATTTTATTTATATGTATAGACTACAATAGATATCGTGTTTCATTAACTTTACTTATTGTTTGTTAAATATCGTCTGCGTCTAAGTTGTTTGACATGTTCTAATTATGCGGCATTATTTTACAAGGGGATGTAAAGTTATATGCCTCTAGGGGTTCGTTTCAGTTGAGACGTTATATTACTAGGGGTGTCTTTACGCGTAAAATACTCGTTGCCATGGCAACGTGTATGTCACTTTACACAATATTATTTTAAAATCGTTTGTTTATTGTATTTCTAATGCGTTATTATTAAAAATCTATGGCGTACTTTTTTACCGTACAGAGTTTTTGACATTAGGTTCTCTCTGAACATTTTGCTATGCGGGATAAATTGTGAAAATACGTGTCTTTTTGGTATAGATACTTATATAATAATATTTTTTGTATGGGAAGGACAATTATAAATATTTAACTATTTAATTATATATAGTTGTTGTTGTTGGTATTTTTTATATAGTTATTTTCGATTTTTCTTATTGTTATTCGTTGTTCAGAGAATTATGCATAATATTTAGAATTTAAGAAATACATTTACTTTTACATGTCGTATTAGAGGCAACGTATCTACTATATTCACACTAGGCAATAATTTCAAAAATAATAAATTCTTTTTTTTCAGGGCAGGTATTCTTAAATGTAAGTTTTATCTGTAATTTACTGTTTTTATGTTATTTAAGCATTCTTAACTTAAATTGTTTGTCTTGCTTGTTGTTTTTGAATTAGTAACTCGGAACGGAATTGTTGAAAGAGAACGGAGTGTCTTAACACTAGGTTCTCAGGTATCCTTTGCCTACCCTGTTATATGCGGGATACAGCGTGAAGCTATGATGAGTAATTCATTCACACTCTAAATTAAGCAATCCTAATAATATCTATATAAAACCCTAAAAAATTGTATGTGCAAGTCTACTTATGTATCTATTCACGTCTGTTACGAATTTGTACTAAGTTAGTAGTTAATAGGCTGAGGCCAACTTTGCAAATCAATATAAATTTCACAATATAAAACAATATAATTAGAAGTTGTTGTTTGGTGGTAGGAGGTTCGTCCTCCGTCTGGCTCGCGACCACTATCATGTCAAAGACGAACCGCCAAATATCTTATGATGTGTTCCGGTTCGATGGCATGTAAGCCAGGTTTTCCCATTCCCACCCATCCTTTCCCCAAAATGTGGTGGTTCCGAGAACGGAATACTACATTGTCCTCCTCTTCCATCTGTATCCTCTAGGTTGGCAACGCATCTACAAC
>JAKGSA010003033.1:0-11392 GCA_033558755.1 Philaethria dido
AACTATGCTTCAATTATAGCCTGGGTAGACGAAAATGCTGTTACTTACTCTATTTTTTCCATTTAAAAACATTCTAGCTGTAGAACTTACCCCAAGGTTTGTTTAACTAAACCTTTGAAAATAATATAACTATAAACAGCACTTAATTAATTGTTCATTATTAATAACAATTAATTACTGGTATTCCAGGAATAAGTTTTGACCTGCGAATTATTGTACATTTTGACACGTTTTACCTTAGCCCTGATGATACAATTCTTGATATTTCTTTTTATTAGAACAAGAAAGATACTTATTTTCTACGACAAGTTTCAACGGATATTTTTACAAAATAGAAAGGTTATTTATTATTTAAGTTTGTCTATTGATATGATAATACAAGAACAGTTATTTATTTTTTGACATTGCAATGCTAAAACTTAGGTGAAGGTCAACGTGACATTGTTAATGATTATACCTAATTAACGACAATACGCTCTTCGCGAAATAATTAACATTTCCCTCAATGAAATGATAGTAAAAATTATAATTTGTTAAAGACGTGTAGTAAGGCAATGTAAAATTTAGTATTTTCATTTCTTGGGTTTGGTAACAAGGCAAAGCGCGGCGTTGAGTACCGGCACTCAACACGCAATGCCTCTATACGGCGGAAAGTGGGCAACGAAATTGTTGAAAGAGAATGGAGTGTCTTAACACTAGGTTCTCTGGTTCCCTCTGCCTACCCCGCTATATGAGGGTTACAGCGTGAAGTTAAAAAAAAAACGATTTATTTTTTATGTAGTGTGAATTGAGTCCTCATATTATTATAATCATTCAAGCGATCTAAATGAGAAAGTACTAAAGTTAATATTTCCAAAAAAATATAATCGGAACTTTGTATATAATTATGATATAAATTATAACAAAACGATGTTTTAATTTGTTATTCATATTTTTATTAAGTTATTAATGTAAAGTCCCTCAGAATTGAAAAGGCCAGTTCAAAGTATCGTTTTATCTAGTTTATGAATGTCTCAGGTATATTCTTTCCTTCTTCCGATACATATTAAAGAATGTTTTAAGCCAAGAAGGTCGTTTTAAATAAAAAAAAATCCTTCAATTCACACTATCCATGTATCCTTCGTCTTATCGCTTCCTCAGGCCGTAAAAAAACTATCACAAACTATAAAATGATCTTTCAATTTACCATATAGATATATATAACAACAAAAAACTACAATATTTATATAGGACTGATAATAATAAGTTTTTTTTTATTTAAAAGAGGGATAAATTCATTCAAATAAAAAGAGGGATTAATTCAATTTAAATTCAGGGATATATTCGGCGCTTATTCCCACCATAATATTCATAAGTTAGTTAGGTTATAAATCATAATTGCTACAGACAATCATAAATGCTACAGAATTTATATTAAATACTTATATTTCACTATAGTTATATTTTGTTAATAGATTTTCTCATGTTATCGTTTATGTTTATGATACCTTTATAAGAATTATTAAAAAATATTATGTTTTTGGTCACAATAAATTGCTTTGACATGTAAAACATTAAAGAGAAATTATTTTATTAAATTGCATGTAACATCAAGCTTTTGAAGTTTAAGACGAGGCAACTATATCCAATTGGATACAGGGTGACTTGAAAAATGTGTGAAAAAACATGTCAGTTATTTATAGTTACTTAGTTAGTTCTATAACTAACTGTTGTACCTATTACAACAATTCATTTAAATTCGTTTAAGCGGTACCAATAAAACTTCGCACCAATTGTGACGTTTTTGTGGTCATAATATATGCCGTTATAATTATATCAATAATAATAAAACAGTTTTTATATATTTTGTCATATCCTGTCGACTTATAAGTAAGTTTCTATTAATAATCTTGTATCTAGTCTTACTAAATTTGTAACATATAAAAACAGGTACACCAGATGTAGTCTAAATATATAACAGCAACATTAACTTAGTACAAGGACTTATAAAAAAAACATTTTTTGTTTTTTAATTATTCCGGTTTGGTTTGCCATACGAATATTGTCATACTATAACAAGATGGTGTTTAAATTTTATATCTTAGTATATTTAGTGTCACAAAGATTTGTAAAGTAGAGAAGCTAAGAAGAGACGAATATATTAAAAATAGAATACCTTTTAAGGTAACGAATACATACCGCACTTTTCATTGTCATTAGCAAGTGACAAGTGAGCAATTTGTACCGAAATAGATTGATACACGCCCTATTTGTAAGACGCTATGCAATACAACTAACAAGAGGTTTTCGTCACTAATGATTACGAAAATAGATTCCAACTTCCGCACTATATCAAAGACTTTACACCACCTAATGACAAAAGTAATAACCAAATTAACGGAAAATTAACTCAGGCATTTTGTGATAAAAATATACTAATATATGTATATACTTCTTATTATCTATATACATAAGCAAAATTCGGTATTCGTAATCGTTTAAAGGCTTTAGATTTTCTTAGAAAAGAATTTTGTAAGAAAATCTAAGCGAAGTAAGAGCTGAAGAAACATCGAAAATATATTTTGAGCTAAATTTTCACTGGAATTTAAGATTAGTTAGTTTTCCCCTTGCTCTTTATTATTTATACTTTCCTTTATTGCTTTTCAACACGTACATAGTAAGACATGCATTAATGTATTATGCAGAGCAAAGAGTTTTTCTTTTTCGCCACAATTTTACATTGTTCATAACAAGTCAAAAATATACCTATGTTTAAAAAGAGTTTCTCCAGAACATACATGCAACATTCCGATATGAATGTTGGACATTCGGATAATATAACCGAGGCGACATGCGAACATCTGAACAAATTAAACCTCTCATTGTTCTCAACTTACTTCTATTTTGGTCTTATTTTCAAGATACCTTCATTATTTCATTATTATAAAACTCCATAGAAACAGTTGCCCAAGCGACTTTGTGTGTGTAACGATGTGTCAAGCACGATAGATTTCATATATTTAATTGCTAGATTTTGTTATTGAACAGATAAAGTCACATTTTTGAAAGCTTTTTTCATATAAAAAGTTCATAATTCTTACTGAAAATAAGTATAATCTTAATTTTGCTTCAATGTTCACGCAGTAGATATGTAAAATGAATATGAAGAAACCTATAAATAACAAGTTAACACCTATGACGTTATTGCCTTAGTCCTATCAAGCTTATAGACTGTTAGTTTACAACAAGAGCACGTCCACATGCATTAAGATAAAATAAATGACACAAATTTCCTAAGATTTCCAATCTAACGATTGGTAGTTGCGTAAACCGATTGTTGTAAGAAATCAGCATGACCGTAGTCGTTGCTAACTGTACCCTAACTACTCAATAATAACGGTGTGATACCTACTTTAGTGATGAGTAAATAATGTGAATTGTATTGATTTTGATACCGGCTACGGCGTAATAAAATTGAACTATAACGTGTTTTCGTATTTAATATTCAATCCTTACTAATATTATAAATGCGAAAGTAACTCTGTCTGTCTGTCTGGTACGCTTTCACGCCTAAACCACTCAACCGATTTTGATGAAATTCGGTATGAAGATAGAACTAAGCTTGGGAAAGGACATAGGATACTTTTTATCGCGATAATAGAGGGCGTTGAAATAGGGGATGAAAGTTTGTATAGAAGTTCCTTATTGTCAAACATAAAATCATGTAAGATTGTTTAACTGTTTACAACTACACCACATAAACCACTTAACCAATTTTGACAAATAGTCTAGACCTTGGGAAAGACTATAGGATACTCCTTATCATATCGCGCGATATAACCGAATTTCACGCGGGCGAAGCCGCGGGCGGAAAGCTAGTTTGATTATATAACAATATGTAAAATATGATTATAAAAACAATTATTTTATTTTCCTACCATATTAATATGTATGACCTAAGTTTTTTTGTTAGCAGTTAATACAGTCTAGACTTGAATGAACTATTTAAAATTTTATTAAATTTCGACGTTGCTAATTTGTTCAAATGAAAGTAGTTTTATAATAAAATATTACTTAAAATGTCATTACAATCGTAAAACGATTCTATTGATGTGTAAGCATTTAAGTAATTGAGTTTTGATTACATAGTTATCAGTGAAATTCAATATTCATCGTGTACCATATGTGAAAACGCCCCATTTTGTTAAAAATATACATATCTAATTTGTTAATGTATGCGTTTTAAAAATTGACGTATACGTTGTGGAAGTTAGGTTTTTTTTTTTTTATACCACGACGGTGGCAACAAGGCACACGGCCCACCTGATGGTAAGTGGTTACCGTGGCCTATGGACGCTTGCAACACCAGGGGCATCACTTACGCGTTGCCGATCCTTCAAAAACCTATTTATTCCCCTTTTGAAGAACCCCATATTGTAGCCCTCTGGGAAAACCTCGGCAGGGAGATCATTCCACAATTAGAGAGTCCGCGGAAGAAAGTTCCTTTGAAATCGAACTGTTCGGGACCATTTAGGCTCCAAAGTGTTAGCATGAACTCCCTGTCGATGGCGAGCGGTGCAATGGTGAAAAGTAGCCGTGGGCATCATGTCAAACAATTCTTCAGAACACAACCCATTATACAAGCGGTAGAACACGCACAAGGAAGCAAAGTCTCTCCTTAGACTTAAGTGCTCAAGTGGTTACAAGGCCTACGCTATGAATGGAAATTCAGATTTAAATTTCACTTAAGGGAATGTTATATTTACAATGCATGTACCTATGTGTTTCTAATTAGACAAAAATATCTGGTCCGCAAGGTATTTAAGTGGGAAGTGATATATTATATACGCCACCCCAAAAAACGTATAAACAGTGAGAAAATAAAATATTTTTATCATTATTTTTTTTATATTACCATAAGTAAGTTTTAATTATCATTACTACACCATATTTACGTCAATGTTTTTTATTTTCGTTTTTCTTCTACGATCTTAAATCTATATTTAAGTTTAGATGTGAGGGACTTCGTACTGGGATAAGGGCACGACCGCTAGTGTGGAGGACATGACCGCTTCGTTCCTGTCTTTCACGGTCATATTAATAAAAACATTGTAAGTTTCATTTTCTATCTAGTAGACAAAGAAATATCTGATTTGTCGCGATTATTATTATTCTGTTTCAATTAATGCAACGCTATTGTTTAGACAACCCGTATTTCTATTTTATGACTAATTAGGTACTCCGTGACAATGGCCTTCGGTGACAACCGCATACGGTGAGAAACGTTGACTGCTGGATCATCAATGCACCGTCATTGTTAAAACAAAGCTGATAAGTTTTATTTATAAGGTAGCTATTCTCGTAATATCGACTTTGTATCTATGCTAAAAATTACGATTTCACGGTCAAAGTTAGGACTGGTATTAGCTAAATTATCGACGAATATATTAAACGAAAAAAATATATAGACGCAATATATTAAAAATATAATACTCACATTAGATATAAAAAAAAGATTACATACAGCATAACAAATAGATTATTTACGTTACTAATAATAGTCTTATATACAGTGGGTAAAAAAAGTATTTGCACACCTAATTTATTTCATATTACACCTAGAAAAAAACAGAATTATTTCAATTAATTATTACATTTAATAGCTTAATCTATATATATTTTGAATTGGTTAACAAAAATAAGTAGAAAATAAAAATGAAAAAATGAGACGGTAAAGACATATTTTAAAGTCAAATAAGTATTTGCACGCAAACCATTCCCGCCAATTTGTGACATCTTGATTGTGATTCCCGCCACACTGGTGACTTTAGGTAAAATATTTACGTTGTTCGTACATACATAGAGACCGGCTAACGTATCCTAACATTGAGAATTTAGGTTAGAGTGCACCCTAATTCTTGGAGAAACTATGCCGAAAAAGTTTGAATTATCGGAAAAAAAGACTGTAGGTATATACCTACAGTCTTTTTTTCCGACACATTAAAAATAATTAGGAAATGCTTTTTTATTTAATTACATAAAAAAAATTAGGATTATATTATTTATCCTGTTAACCGGGGAATAAACTTTTGTTAATCCAGCTACAGATTGCAAGAACATGAAAATTTTTGACACATCGTCAACATAATGGCATATATATAACCACTCTAAGATTTAATAGATAACAACAACATAGAACGTAATGCGTTCAATATATTACGATTAATTTCCATGACGAAAAATGTCGTCGTGTCTTTTGCAGTAGGATTTTATGCGTGACGAAATATCTCGTCATAGTCCGTTAACAGGTTATTTGGTTATGTAAATAATAAAATAAGCTTCGGATGTGGTTTATGATTATGTATTAATTATTTTGTTGTTTTAACTGTTCAAATGCAGCAACTGTTATAACACTTATTTTTTTAAGGAAATAATTGAGAGAAATTTTCAGTCTATTAAAAATATTTTTGGTACTGCTAATAATAATAAATAATATTAAAATGATCAATTTATATTTTATTTTAAATATTGGTACCATTATTAACCTGCGCTAAGATTTAAAATATAAAGTCAGTTAAAACACGACATGATATACCACATTCCCTACTAAGGTTCAGACAACAAACACGTTTTATCATAATGTTATCTTGGTGCGTTCTTAGAAAAAAGAGGAGAATTACTGCTTTCACGAGATCTCAGCACATAATAATAAGTATCTATAAGGTATACGGTACTACAACTGCATTATTTATATTAAATTTAGAATATTCCTTTATATTGAAAAAAAATATACATATATATTAGTACTAAAAATAAAAATAAGGAATATTAAAATGATCAAATTATTTATTTATTTATTTATTAGATTCCAGACCAGTGGTAATTACATCGGACATAATTTTACAATAGTTTGTTTTTAATTACATATAGGTATATACTTATTTATTTAAAATAGGATTATTTTAAGGTATTTTTAGGCACGTACTTTTAGCTTACATTTCAAATATGAATATATAAAAAATATATATATTCGTGGCATAATTAAAACAAGTCACCATAACGTAATAAAAGTGTGGCGATGGAACCATAAACCATTAAGCTGATAAGAAAACCGCAGAGAAAAGTTTCTGCTATGCTCTATTTACATTCTCGAACATTTTTAATGTTTTACATTCTCGTATACATACACACGTCCTATTAACTTTCCACGATCTATGAGTAGTTTCTTTGTAGTTTATTTTGTATGGGTATCGTTTTACTGAAAAGTATAATTAAGTTTTAACTCTTTGTTACTTTATTTTAAAGATGAAACTTTCTTTACTAAATAAAAATAGATAAATATATTTGAAAGGCACCCTTAAATGAAGGAACTATACAGATAATTTTGTTGCCAAATGTTTTAACACCTACATAAAACTATTTAAGTTACATGGTACAGAGGACACCTTCTAGGTATACTTCTTTTACCCTCATGGATAATTCCATATTAAAGAAAACATAAATAATGGACAAGTTTCCTGAGATGTCACTGGGAAAGCTGCCATTGTCAAGACCGAGACTGTTAATACACCCCCTTTGTTTACTTTTATAACGTAAACAATAGAAACAGTTGCCAGAAAAGGAAAATAATAAGTAATAAAAAGAGTCGATACTCTTTCATTTCTGAAAAAAAGCTTTCAAAATAATTGAAAGTATAGTAAAAAGAAAGTTCTGATCTCGTAATCGTAAACTCATAGGAGGATTTTTCCACTTTGAGAAAGAAAAAATGGCAGCGTTGAATTCTCAAGCTCAAAGTACGCAATGTCTCCAGTTCGATGAAGGAAAAGAAGGGTGTCGCCAGGTTCTCTCTGCCTACCCCCTGCTATTCGGGAAAGCATAAAAACTGATGCATTTTTATGTAATGTTAAAAGAAACCTAAAAAAAATATAGATTAAGAGTCAAATTGAGTACAACGTTCGGACTAATGGTATGTAAGAGTCACGCTAGTGTAGCGTGACATATATATTTTTGTCATTCTTATAACTTTGAAGTACAAATCTTACAATTATATTAATTTTCAACATAAGCTTTGTACCATTACATGCTTATAATCATAACGTCAAGTACTTCACTAACTCACGTTATTATACATTACAAAACATCATTAACAAGCACATGATCTGGAGCTTTCAATATTTTCTTGAAAATTATTTAACATAAAGAGCTGTTGCTCGTGCTCGTGTTTGAGTGTAATTGCATGTATAAGGAAAAGCAAGTTTGTATGATATCCTTAATTGTAGTATGTGTGAACAATACTTATTTTTAAAAATGAATATGTCTATAATAACTACAGACACTAAGTCTCAATCTTGTTCCTATACCGATATTAAAATTGTAGGAGGTTAGGGTTAAATAAAACAGTAGTTCGGTTATTAAATATTACTTATATTTAACCGAATGGATAGAGCACTAAGGAGACTGCTTATCGGCTCATAGATTCTAACACTTATAGAATATAGTATGACTGGGGACAGCGTTTTTATAGTAAAAATCAAATGATATACTTATTTTAAAAATAGTAATTTTTGTAGTCAATTGAAAGTCTGTAAAACAACTTCTTAGAATAACAAGTCAGTTGAGCAACTATTGAATCAATTGATATTCCAACAAAAATATATTTTGGTCAGATTTGTTGCATTAAAAAAGATGTGGAAAGAAGTTAAGGAGAAAAGGATACATGTCAATTTAGTTGTACATCAATGACAAATGAACGTTGTAAGAACAATGTGACACTACATCGCAAGTTATTCTATAATATATTTTTCTCTTTAGAATAAAATAAGAAGTACACAAGTAAAGCTAATGTTTATTACCTTCTTAATCAGTTTTCTTCATCACATTAAAACTCTTTACGTAATATATTAGCTATTAGCCAACAAATTGTCTTTGTTTTGAAGAACGGGCAGCATAAGCTGCTCTCTGTGGTATTACATCACGATAATTAGATAAAATGGTACACAGATTACGTGTGTTTTGTATTATGTCGTTATTAGTGCTTTAAAGAGTTCCTTATTTTTTTTAGCATACAAAATGAATAAAAATTTAAACCACATTATGTATTCGAGTACTCGTATATATATTTTTTTGATTTTGAACATATTCTCTAATATATGTACATAAGAATATGCCAATTCATAAATCCTTACTTAATATTATAAATGCGAAAGTAACTCTGTCTGTCTGTCTGTTACGCTTTCACGCCTAAACCACTGAACCGATTTTGATGAAATTCGGTATGAAGGTAAAACTAAACTTGAGGAAGGACATAGGATATCTTTTATCGTGAAAAAAAATTTATAAAAAAAAAATTTATAATTTTTTTTTTGACAAATAGTCTAGACCTTAAGAAAGACTATATGCTACTCCTTACACGTGGCGCGATTTAACCGAATTCCAAGCGGGCGAAGCCGCTGGCGGAAAGCTAGTAATATATATTTAGAAGCGACGTCTAACAGGGTATTTTGTTGGAAATAGCTTACATTACAGGTAAACCAGGGTTTATTATTATAAATTAAATAACACAAATTGCACTAGGTAAAATATTATATGTAATATAAGGTTAAATGTATATTTATAAACCTTGTACGTAGTGGAATTACTTATTATTTAATTTAGAATTACAAAATCCTCGTATAGCTGTATGTCTTCATACTTATTAAAATTATACATTATTTTTATATGTTAACTACTTTTTGTTAACTGAATGAATATTACTGTTATGTGTATTTAAAATGTTTTTTAAATTTTTCATTATTATTATATTTTTATATATTTTTAAAGATTTATATATATCACATATATATCTTTCAAAATATAAAAAAAGTCATTATAAGACGTCAATATGAAATAAATTAATGACCGTCACTTTCCAGTGATACTGTAATTTGAAAAGTGGTTTACTTCAATTTTACATTATAAAACCATTAAGCAAGTAAGCTATTTGTATTTTATTTATATGTCAAAAAGTGACCATGGTTTCTGCACCCAAACAAGTGTGCAACGTACCGTAACACTTTCCTGTTTCGAGTGCGGTCTATGGATGAACAAAATAATCGACGTGGTATAATGTTACTTTATAATAAATGTAACAAGAAGTGATTATTTAAATAAAAGAATAAATGAAGTGTAATTTAAAGTCAAGTATTTATATAATAAAATACTTACATAATCAGATTTGGTAGGTATATGAATTTAAAATTATTAAATGAATTATTGTTTGTTACGTTAACAAAAGGATAATACAAATACAAATACAAATATTCTTTATTGCACACAAATAAACAAATAACATACAAGTAGTAATAGCGTACAATAAGGCGGCCTTATCGCTTAAAGCGATCTCTTCCAGGCAACCTTTGGATATTGGATTTGTATAAAGTAGTGGTAGGCGGTGCACTAATCAGGATATTTACATATATAAATATTAAAAAATTAAATATATATTAATTAAAAATACAAACTAAATACATAATTATATACATACTTACATACATTAATAATATAATATAAGTAAGGTAACTTACGAAATAATATACTGTTTAAATTATATCTCAAAAATATATTATAAAACAGATTTCAGGGTAATGGGTCGAAGATCCATGGGTAAAGAATAATTAATAATTTAAAGGTTACTGTTTAAAATGATGGCGTTCACGGTTAATTTCGTGTGCTTATATCATTTCTACAAGTTTTCTTATCAACATATTCTTTGTCTTGAGCTGTGTGTAGGAATGCACGGGGAACTCTATAATTTTTTGTGCGGCTTCCTGTTGACGTGGGAATTACGGGTTATCCTCACCTTTCCCTAGGGAATGCCAATGAATGCACTATACAGTGTAAAGTAGGGATTTAGCATAATTACAATGAAGGATATAGCAATAAATTATAATAAAATAATTATTTTTGAACTATTATGCAAACATAAAAAAATGAGAAAAAGGAGAGAAATGAGTGAAAAAAAAGTGTTATGGATAGTATGCATTGATCTAATATTATTTTTATTCTAAGAAGAATATTTTTTTGGATTATTAACATAAATATATAAAGAAGTTTTATTATAACTATAATTACTTAGAATTACAAAAAGAATTCTCGATATTGTTCTCAAAATGTTTATTAAGTAGGAATAATTAATTATTGAATTACTTAGGTATTTTAGTACACAGTTTTTATATAAGCCCAACTCACACTTGGACAAAATAAAAAATGTACTTCGAATTATAAATAGTAATAATTAATTGAGTAAAATAAAAATCCCAAGGCCTATCCAAAAGTTATGGGCCTACACGCATATAAAATTGATAGTTTAATTGACCTCTTATGTTATTCCGAATATACTCGTACTTACACGTTTGGTCACAGTTTAAGCATAGCA
>JAKGSA010003034.1:0-11391 GCA_033558755.1 Philaethria dido
AAAGTGTATTATTTTAATTTAAAGATATTCAATTTTAAGGTTGGTCGGTCCTATAACGTGAGCCACATTCGTGTGCATCATTACCATGTGTTTTTATCGTCTTTGTGTTTAGAATTTTTGGGTTTTAGGGTAAAATAACATAAATTTTCACATTCTACCTCTTTTGTATGATACGTTTTTGTCCCACGTCCATAGTAATCACCACCAGAGAACCACTAAAAAAACGAACGATATTTACTTTAAAATTAAATATCAACAATATCAAAAATGGCTTGTTTATTTTTCAAAAATCAGTCATCAAAACTTGGTGCCCCCGAAATCGTACTTTTGCCGCTATATTTTGTAATAGTACTTGATAAAAGCCTTATTTAATAAAAATAAATGTGAAACCATTACTCTTCCATGCAGTTTTATATATTTTCTACTAACCAATATTGTTTATAATTTTTGTGTTCTTAAATATAGTCTCTCATATCTCAAGTTTTAAGTGACAACGATGACTACGATTTGAACCTTATGATTATGTAATCAATATCTTCTTCTTCAAATGCCTTTTTAATCCTGAAGGTAAGCCGCTAGCTTCGCCGCCGTCCAAAGCTAGAGGAAATAGTTGTTTCACGTTTGAAAAACTATTACTTCAATAAAAAACGTTTGATAAAATCAAATTTTACACTCTGGCTATTTCAATACAGTTAGTGTCCATTCATATAATCTGAATACATTATATTACGTCCATATAAAGCCAATAACCTAACTTAACCATAACTTGCTCGTTAAATTAAAGCATAACTTACTTCGACATTCCGTAATATGGAATATTACTTAGCTATTGTTATTGGTTCCTATAGATAACACTTAACGCGTTGTAATAAAGGCGATAATGCAACTAAACTTACTTTAAAGTACAGCAAGTCCTTACGTCCTAAAGGACTAGCTTCCAGATATTGTACAAGCCAAGTGCTCTTGTTACAAAAGATGATAGATTAACTAAAATCAGAGGTGGTTTTAATTTTTCTATATATAATATATTATTAATTTTTCTAAGCTGTCGGGGTACATTTGAAAAATGTCTTAAAGTAAAAGTGATCGTTGTGAGTTCGAATCCTATTTGAATATATAAATCCATTACTAAATATAGAATGTTTACTAAACATAGAATGCCAATTTATACCAGTTACCTCTTACCGAGTTTTTTTTGTCATGGATACACTTTTTACGTTAATTGTATATAGCTATTTTTATAAGCCTCAATTTTCGTAATATAAATAGTAAGAGTCAAATTTAAAATAATATATATATTACGAGAAGAAGTTAAAATTTTAGTTTCCTATCGCTGTAAGTATTTGCTATACTATGTTTTTTTTAGCTTCACGCTGTATCCCGCATATAGCAGGGTAGGGGCAGAGGGAACCTGAGAACCCAGTGTTAAGACACTACGATCCCCACTTTCGCCGAATTGAGGCGCTGCGTACTGAGTGGTAGAACTCAACACCGCGCTTTGCCTTGTTACCAAACCTAGGAAATGAAAATACTAAACTTTTACATTTCCTGGGCAGTCGCATGCTTGTGTCTCTGCGCCACGACAGGCGGCGATAGGCTATACTATGTTAGAAACTCAATAATTATTTTAATGAATTTCTAAAATTTCCTCATTTATTTCTAATAGTAAAAACTGTTACTATTAGCATCCATTCACAACACAAATCACAGTATAAAAAATTAAGCAACCAAAAACAAATACCTTAAGCACTCTATCATTTCAATAGTCTGTACCTTAAGAACCGTTTTCAAAGACAAGCCTGTATGATATTGTGTCAGTGCGAGGGACCGGCGATTGCTTTATTTTATAGTGTCAATTTATCTATAAACCTATCACAGGTAATCTAATATTACTTTAAAATACATGAAAATAAATTCATTTATATGAATTTATGTTATGGGTTACAAAATATTAATACTGATAAAAATTAAAACTGCGCCTGTCGTGGCGCAGAGGCACAAGCGTGCGACTGTAAACACGACAGGTTGTGGGTTCGATTCCCACTCCAGGAAATGTTAGTATTTTCATTTCCTGGGTTTGGTAACAAGGCAAAGCGCGGCGTTGAGTTCCGCTACTCAACACGCAATGCCTCAATTTGGCAGAAAGTGGGGAACGGAATTGTTGTAAGAGTACGGTGTGTTTTAACACTAGGTACTCAGGTTCCCTCTGCCTACCCTGCTATGTGCGGGATACAGCGTGAAGTTAAAAAAAAATATAAAATTATAATATATAACACGTTTTTATTGTGTATCACAGTTAAGAATTAATGCAAAATTAATTATAACATTAAATTTTACTCTAAATCGTTTTATCTATTTACAAAATAATTTTTATTTTTTGTTTTGGATCAATTTATGATAATTAAAGGCCAAATTTCAAAGGGTCATATTAATTCATAAGTCTATTATATTCTTCCATGTTGAGTAAATACTCTCAACATCTCTAAATTTGATGAAAAGCTGAGATTATTCCAAAATTTTCTTTAAAAAAACACATGACAAAAAATCTACGAGAAAATAATTTCAAATATTTACTTAATAGATTTTAAAGCAATCATAATATAAATACAAAATTATTATTAGGACGAAAACAAATTAGGAATTAACAGTATAACCACAAAACAGCGAACTTGAAAGCTGCGTAAGGGATTACTGAATAAATAAGCATCAGACGTTGTTGTGTACCGTTCACACGTTTCTATTAAGATATTTTTCCCCTTTCCCACCCATCTTTTCCCCAAAATGTGGTAGTTGCGATAGCGGACTACTACATTGCCCTCCCCTTCCATCTGTATCCTCTAGGTTGGCAACGCATCTACAACATCTCTGGTGTTGATGTTCATGGGCAAGGTAACCACTTACCATCAGGCGGTCCTCCTGCTCGTTTGCCATCCGTTATCCATAAAATAAAAGATTTATTTTTTGAGGTTCAAACTTTTTTCCTCATAACTTGGTAGTCAGAGAGGACTTAGTGTCGAGACACTCCGTTCTCCACTTTCCGCTCAAACTCGAAATATTGCGTCTTGAGTAGCGGAACTCAACGCTGCACTTTGTCAACCAGAATGGGGAAATGAAAATACTTTAAATGTAATCATTTCCCCTAGTGGAAACCTGGACCTACATCCACTCACGTGCACGCCTGCGCCACGAACGCTTCTGTTCATATTATGACGGATATTTAAATTGTTATTATAAATTCACATTTAGATAATTAATTAGATGGAGAAATATAAAAATTTGTCTGTCTGTCTGTTTGTTCCAGCTAATCTCTGAAATGGCTGGACAGATTTTGATGGGACTTACTAGCAGGTAGCTGATGTGAAGAGGAGTAACGTAAGCTACTTCAATTTTTGATTTTTTTTCTAATATCTTAACCTTAACACAATATAACTTTTTGTTAAATTACATGCGCACGAAGTCGCGGGCATAGCTAGTAAATATAAACGAATAAAAACAATAGAATGTCTTTAATAATTTATTTATCTTTTCATTTCTTTACTTTAATAAGACAAAGCGCGGTGTTCAGTTTCATCACTTGACATACAATGCCTCGAAATCGGGCGCAAATCGACGAACGGATTATCTTGACACTGGGCTCTCTCTGATTACCAACTATGTGGGATAAAAGCATGAAGCTGCTTTCTCGTAAAACTTTTGTTTCCTTTAATCTTTATAAACAATGTAATCGTAACGATTCTATGTAAACGCGTTTAAAACCATAATACATTTTATTAAACAAACCGTACTTACGGACGTGACCTCGCATGATTTCACCTACATCTAAATTTTGCAAGATTTAATGGTTCGTCTGAAAATTAAATATATAAAATAATATTTACACAGACGAATTTGCTTTAAGGAAAATATGAGGCTTTTATAGGACATTTGTCGCTCTTTTCCATTTAAAATTTCTTTCTACGTTGTATCTTTAATGAAAATATAAAATTAAATTATTATAATAAATTTGTGTGTCTTTTGTAAATTATATTTGAATTTTTCTTATTAATTAGGTACAATTTATGAATTATAAGAACATTATTAGGATTTTGAGGCGATTATAACTTAAATAATTGTTTAGAACTGTTCAATATAAAATTAGTATGAGTAGAATTGAATGAATTTGTAAAAGCAACGAAGGTTTTTTTTATTTCTTAAATATTTTACAAATCACATATTATTTTAAGAGAAAGTGTTCTATTTACAACCAATAGAATATTTATATCGGCATCGTAACTACGGCCTATCTGTAACGATACTTATAGGTATATAAGCTGAGGTCGACCGCCTTGGCGGGAAATAAAACTATTAAGTCATATTACAAAAAAACAATTGAATCGGTGAGTGCAGAACCAACGTAAGTCCGGATTTTCAAATTTTGGTGGTTTCTCTATTCAACACGCATCTTACCTTTCTAAGCTAGTTTAAATCGATTACGATTTTTTGCAGTTTTTGTGACTTACGTTGTTTCTGCACTCAGCGATTCAATTGCTTGTTGAAGTAAGTTAGATAGATAGATAGATAGAATAATCTTTATTGCACACACAATAAAATATAAAAGAAGAGGAAACAATAATATGAACTCATGTGTCTGTATGCAAAGGCGGTCTTATTGCTTCAAGCAATCTCTTACAGACAACCTTCGTTAAGTATAGGGACAGATGAAAAGAGGAAAAGGGAATAACGCTAGTGCAATTTAAATAAAAAAAAATAAAATAAAAATAATAATAATAAATAAATAAATAAATAAATATAATTATAGTAGGCTATATACCATATATAAATATGTATATATACTTACATATATATATCCACACATATCAATACATATACACATACATACATACACATCTACAACATATACTTTTAAGTTACGTTAATATGTATATGAAATAAATAATCAAATAATTAGTTACAATTGTTATGATAAGTCTTATCTATTGCTAATTAAGCGTTGTGCTAGATTCTGCCACCCTATACGTAGTATTTCTCAAATGAATCGAAAATGGGCACTGTAATGTCTTAAAAATATTTTCTTTTCTTACCTTACATGCCGGATACATATACATAAAAATTTAATAAAGTAATTATTTATTTATTTATAAATTATTTTTGGCATACAATTAATAATTTGCATTCACGCACAAAAAGCGGGCTTTAATACCAACCTTATGTGGGAAATAGTTACGGAAATGAGCAAAAGTATAGTTTTAAACAGATTTCAAAAAATGAGGACATTGTCAATTCAACTGTATTTCCCATCCCATATCTTTATACCAATTTTGAAGATATATTTTATATTTTTATTTTTCCCTGTGAGGGGACGGGGTTAGGATACAATTCCCCTCCGCCGCTGGGTAGCGTCCCGTAAGAGGTGGGCCACTTACCATCAGGGCGCTTATGGATAACAGATGACAAAAAAAATTATGATTCTTTATATTCTTTATTGTACTTAAAATACATGAGAAAAAGTAAATACATAGTTTACAAAGGTGTACTTATCCCTGAAAGAGATCTCTTCCAGTCAACCTGTGGAAGTGGATGAGTATGTTATAGGCGGGATTAAGGTACAAAAAAAAGAGAAAAAAAAAGATCCAATATCAATAATCAATAATCCAATAGAATATTAATTAATATTAATATTCTGATGTGGTCCTATTTAAATTTAGTTAAGATCTGGCTAGAAGTTCCTGAGTTATTCGTAATAATTGTACATTTTAGTGCCTTTTCTTTGAAGTCAGTATTTTTTTGTTAGTCTTAACTATACAACTGACTATTTAAATCTTGCGTTCGTTATATTTAATTAATAATTCACAAATTAACGCGTCTTCACGACAGTCTCGCTTTACACAGTAATATCGAGTTATACAGAAGCTTATGAGTTTTGGTGTATTCTAGCATACATAAATATATTTTAATTAATGACATAATTACATAATTATTATTGGTATTACTATTTACTGTTTCCATTAAAAATATATTCTATTGTATTTAAATCTATAAAGTAGGAAGTTGTACCGTAATTGGAATAAATGTTACTCACCGAGTCTAGGACTCGCTTAATAAAATCATAGATGTTTCTAACATTCAAGAACATAGACGTAAAGATTATTTAATTATCAATAGTAATAATAATCAGTTTTAAAAAAAACTCACTTACATATCGTTTAAATATAGTTTAAAGTAGTTACTATAAAAAACACGTTTCAACAAAATCTCAAAATTTACATACATACATAGTTTCACGTTGTATCCCGCATATAGCAAGGTCAGAGGCAAGCAGGCAGAGGGAACCTAGTGTTAAGACACTCCGTTCCCCACTTACCCCCGAATTAAGGCATTGCGTGCTGAGTGGCGGAACTCAACGCCGCGTTTTTGCCTTGTTACTAAACCCAGGAAATGAAAAATTTCAATTCCTGGAGTGGGAATCGAACCCACAACCTGTCGCGTTTACAGTCGCATGCTTGTGCTTCTGCGCCACGAGAGGTGTTTGCGGTGGCGGGACAAAATTTTAAAAAATGAAATAAAAAAATATGGAACAAGCAATGGACAAAATATAAAATTTGGGTGAAAATAAAAAAAAATAACTATTAATACTAATCCAAAGGAATGCCCTCCATAATAAGCAATTATAATTTCAAATAAAATTGCAAGTTTCAAAGGAATTTTTCAATATGCTTTGAACAATTTGCTATGGAGTCATAAAAGCGTGTAGTTTACGGGTTTAATAAAGGCATCGCTTTGTGAAGTGAATCACTTAACAAAGTTCTGTTGTAGATCTAATTATGGCATTTGATTACCTGTGTGAATGCTTCTAATTAATTTCGTAGAAATTTTAAGTGCGTCGTCATGACTTAGTGACGATACGCGATAGTTGGATATTCGATTCTCGCTAGGGTACCTTTTTTTAGCTTCACGCTGTATCCCGCACGTAGCAGGGTAGGCAGAGGGAACCTGATAAATTAGTGTTAAGAAACTCCGTTCTCTTTCAACATTTCCGTTCCCCATTTTCCACCGAATTGAAACATTGCGTGCTGAATGGCAGTACTTAACCTCAGACCCAAGTAATGAAAATACTAAATAATTAAATTTATTATTAAATAATTTTAAATATTATTTAAAATTTTCATTTTCTGGAGTGAGAATCGAACCCACAACGCGTTTACAGTCACACGCTATCGCTACACGCTATCACTACGCTACACGCGCTGTGCTAGTTTAGTTTAGCTTCTTTGGTCTGAATAATGGATATCGAAGAGATAAACACTACGATTTCTTTAAAAAAATAAAAAGTAAATAGTTGATAAATTGCCTTCGTCTATTGCATATTCTATTACTGTTTTTTTCTGCAACTGCAACAAAATAGGCAAAATATAAGTCAAAACTACAAAAACTGTTTTTTTTTAACATTTATTAACTAAATAAATTCTTAATATAACAAACATATTGTACTTCTAAGGCTTAATTTCATTTATTCTCTGTTTTAAGAAAATGTGGTACGGTTCTGTAATTATCCTAACAGTCGATCTTCTCTCTCTTGTTGTTCTTCTGAACCTGTCGGGTGATACGCGCGTAGGATACTGCCAATCTGGACATCTGAAATGTAAATAATATTTTCTTATTATTTTTTTAATGTTTGCTAATATAGAGACCATCGTGCATAAGTTCTGTTTGTGAACACGATCTCGAGGGATTGATTATTTCATTTACTAACTTTCTTTTTTTTTTAACTGCACGCTGTATCCCTCATATAGCGGGGTAGGCAGAGGGAACCAGAGAATCTAGTGTTAAGACACTCCATTCTCTTCCAACATTATCGTTCCCCACTTTGAGGCATTGCGTGTTAAGTGGCGGAACTCAACGCCGCGCTTTGCCTTGTTATCAAACCCAAGAAATGAAAACACTAAACTTTACATTTCCTGGAGTGGGAGTCGAACCCACAACCTGTCGCGTTTTCAGTCGCACACTTGTGCCTCTGGGTCACGACAGGCGTTTATTAACTTGCTAATCCAATTTTTAATAAAATTGGGCTAGTAGTAAAATTTATAAAAATCTCGTAACGTAAACGAGAGTTATTATACACACTTTATGAACTGATTCAATATGACGTATAGAAGATACAGATTCGAATCTAGTATTAATATGTTAGAACTTTTGTTGCCTTTATGTCGCATTTAGGATGTGCCTTCATTTTCATAATCTTTTTGTTATTTACACTATTTTATCTAAGACATGTCATTCCAGACAACTATAATTAAAATATTTGAGCAATAATTTTAAATCCTTCTAATCTTTAATACAGTAGTTGCATCCGGTTACGTTTATCTTGCAGAAAAACCAACCAACCAAAAAACTCAACAGTGACACATATAATTTAAAAAATGGGATTTCCATTCTTTTGTAATGTTAGTTGAGTTGTATGTGAAATAAAGATAAGAAGTATTTTCTGTTCGAAAAGATATTAGCGATATAGGAATCTCTTCGTTGTTACGTTTCGATTCCTTTTAAATTGAATGTTGAGTATTGTGGATTATAAAAATTATAATACACAATATTCAACAGCCAGACTAGTCTTCTTTGAACCATAATAGCGTTAACTCTGAAAATATTCTTATTCATGGAAACAAACGGTTTGATCATTTTTCTCACTTTCTCTCCGAATTCGAAACATTGCCTTTTGTGTGGTGGAACTTAACACCACGATTCTCTTACCAAAGCACGAAAAAGAAAAATTGTCCTATCCATAAAATATCAAATTCAAGCCTAACACATCTCTCCCATATAGCAAGATTACACAACCTTCTTTTTCGGCCCAGTTCTGAGGTATCATATTTTGAGTGGGTAAACTCAATCTTTATTACATCAGAGTGAAGAAATGAAAATAATTTTAAAATCGCTTAAACAGTTAACGTCAGTCAGTCAGTCAGTTTGTATTTGTCCTGCGCCACGAACACCTATATTTTTATATAATCTTAGTTATTAAAAAAAAAACACGTACTTCTGTATATCAGGGAGCCATTGCCCCTTACACCTCGCCTCCCACTTTGACCAGTATTTGAAACCTTCTTCTTCAAATATTTGTGATGCGCATGCGCAGTCGTCCTTGATATCTTCATCTAGAAGTGCTGAAATATATATTTTATATATAAAAAATAATATTTAAGTAATCTAAAATTTATTTTTTTTTTAACTTCACGCCATATCCCACATATAGCAGGGTAGACAGAGGAAACCTGAGAACCTAGTGTTAAGGCACTCAATTCTATTACAACAATTCCGTTCCCCACGTTCCGCCGAATTGAGGCATTGCGTGCTGAGTGGCGGAACTCAGCGCCGCGCTTTGCCTTGTTACCAAACCCAGGAAAGTGAAAATTCATTTGCTGGAGAGGGAACCGAACCCACAACCTGTCGCGTTTACAGGTGCACGCTGGTGCCTCTGCGCCACGACAGGCGTTATAAAATTGATTTTAAATATTGTGTAATACATACATTTGTCCAAACGTATAAAGTTAATAAAAAATTATGAATTTTTAAATAATTTAACAATTTATCTGCTTTTTCCTAAAGATCGTAATAGGAAGCGCATTAACTAAGTGACAATAACTTAACACTTAACAATCTTGTAATTATCATTGTAAAGTCTTCTTCTTTCATCTTTTTAAAATAATTCGTAAAAAATATATTAAATTAATAAAATAAATTTTACACGTACTACCATGGTTTGACATCCACGTTTATATAAAGTGACATATACGTCGCTAGGCAACACGTTGTTAACGCGTCAACGGAAACACAAGTTTTAGTAAATCATTCTACTTACAAAAAATACATATAAAAAGAAGCGCCTGTCGTGGCACAGAAGCACAATCGTGCGAATGTAAACACGACGGGTTTGGGTTCGATTCCCACTCCAGGGAGTGTAAAATTTTCATTTCCTGGATTTCGTAACAAGGCAAAAGGGAGGCGTTGAGTTCAGCCACTTAGCACGCAATGCCTCAATTCGGCGGAAAGTGAGGAACGGAGTGTCTTAGCACTAGGTTCTCGATTCCCTCTGCGTACCCTGCTATATGCGGGATACAGCGTGAAGCTAAAAAAACAAGAAAAAAAAAAAAGAAACGCTTACCTTCACAAGTAATATTACATTTGCCGCCTTTACGACCTTCCTTACACCACTCACTTCCTATCTGGAATGAAAATATTTTCGATCAATTCTACGTTTTATCACAATTGTGTTATTGTGCACGCGGAAATCGCTATTTCATATTTTGCACTGTATAATTGGATTTTATTATAACAAAATTTTATTCGTTGAATTTTTCTTATCTTTAACATCTTTAAAGCGTTATTTATGCACATAGAATAAGAAGAACATTTTTAGAAGACGTATTCGAACCCGCACTTCTTAGAAACTAGCGCTCTAGCCATTAAGCCATATCCAGCCACATTTAAATACTTATATATGCTTATGATACTTTATTTTCTTATAATCACGAAGACACTAAATGAATAATCTAAACCGAATCGTCACTCATAATTTAGTGCAATCAGAAAGAGAACCGAAAAATAAGACACTCCGTCCTGTACTTTTCTCCATTTTAGCAGTATTCAACGTTATCTTTTTACCTAAATCATAGAAATCGGAATTGAGCCCCGTAATTAAAATTATTTTTTGGAAGGATCAAAAAAATGACTTACGTCACAACTAACTCTTTTTTTTTAACTCCACGCTGAATCCCGCATATAGCAGGGTAGGCCAGAAAACCTAGTGTTAACACACTCCATTCTCTTTCAACAAATCCTTTCCCCACTTTCCGCCGAATTGAGGCATTGCGTGTTGAGTGGTGGAACTCAACGCCGCGCTTTGCCTTTTTACCAAACCCAAGAAATGAAAATACTAAAATTTACATTTCCTGGAGTGGGAATCGAACCCACAACCTGTCGCGTTTTTATACACAAACACAGGCGATAATAACTAACTAATAAGCGATAACCATGCTATTAAAATATAATAAATTATAATAAATCTTGCTAATATTACGATTGCAAGTAAATGTTTATGATATATGAACTATAGCATTATATATAGTTTGAAGTAATTAACATATTATGTAATTAGGTTATCAGTTATCATTACTTACTTGGAATAATCCATAATACTGTTTCCGTGAAGTCTTAACTACATGTGCTGCCGTGTTTCTGTCGCTCTCCTGTTCCACTAAACATACCCCTAGAAATCATATAAATAATAAATATTATGGTTGTAAAAATATTTTTTTTTATGGATACCGGATGGCAAACGAGCAGAAGGACCGCCTGATGGTAAGTGGTTACCTTCGCCCATGAACATCTACAACA
>JAKGSA010003035.1:0-11383 GCA_033558755.1 Philaethria dido
ACCACTTACCATCAGGTGGTCCTTCTGCTCGTTTGCCATCCGTTATCCATAACAAAAAAAATGATCTTGCTATGTGTTGTACATATAGAAAATATAAAACTATAGTTTAAAAAAACTGTAACACGTGAAATTCAAAATTATCAAAATGACATTTCCATACATTTGTGTTTATTATAAAAATACAATTTCAGTTCGTTGAGGCATGACGTTCAATTCACATTGTCGCTGAGAGCTTCGTCAATATTTAAGTTTACCCTTCTTCGTGACATTCTCTGTAAGCTACTATTGCCTTTGCCGTGTTCATTTGAAGGGTTAAGCCTATTGGATTATTTGTTAAGTAGTCAAGTGTTTTCTTGGATTTCGCCTTTTAGGCTTTCGAGACGAGAATGCTTTATTATTCTAGCATTTACTGTGAATTTGTTTGCGTGATGAGATGAGTTAAGAGAGTTTTAGTAGTCTGAGGTAACATAGTGTTAAAACACTCCGTTCACTGCATTCCTCTCATTTTCCGACATTACGTGTTAAGAATTTGCAAACAACGCTGCGTTGGGTCTATGCCAATAATAATCGAGCCCCCAATCAATTGCGTTTGACTTCATATAAAATATTAGATAATGAGAAGAAACTCCTTGACAATCCATGGAATCACCGTGCGAAAGCCTATCGCGTTGCAGAGATAGGAGTTTAGAGAGTGCCTGGAACTTATGACGTAGTGTAGGTATAAGAGGCCCCTTTAAAATAAACCGTTACTTCGGTAAAACGTTCACTTCCACTGCCTCTCTCCATACCTAACCAAATTTGAAGAGACCTACTAGTGCCGCCTAAATATCTGCCGTCGAAATATGTCCTAAAAATGAACTAATGATAATTTACATTGTCTTATCAGAGCAGAGAAATGAATATAATTTTAATATAATCATTAAATAAATAAAAAAAAATATACTGGGGGAAGGTCACGTAAAAAGCATGAGGACCTCCCGTAGGGCATGTTTTAAGAGGTTAATGACTGTGGACGAGGCGAAAGTTGTGTGCAGGGACCGTAGCATTTGGCAGGAAATGTAATTCTTCATTTCCTGGGTTTGGTAACAAGGTAAAGCGCGGCGTTGAGTTCCGCCACTTGTCACCTAATGGTTTAATTCGGCGGATAGTGGGGAACCGAGTGTCTTAACACTAGATTCCCTCTGCCTACCCTGCTATATGCGGGATACAGCGTGAAGCTATGTATGTAAGTATGTATGTAGCGTTTGGCGCTCCGTTCTCTGCTCCCGTTCTGACTACGCTAGGGACAAAGCGTGAAGTTAAGTAAGTAGTAAATATAATCCCCCGAATAGAATCGAACCAATAACCAACCACATTTACAGTAAATTTAATGAAATGATAAATAAATTCATACTAATTTTAATAAACAAACGATCACACCATGAAATCACAATTTGTATTACGAGTACAAACAATATGTCGAATTAGAGCAACTAATAATTACCGTTTGGAGGTTATTAATGAGCCGCTATTAATTAGTTTAGTGATGGCGACTCTGTAGCTTTAGGACGATATGTGAATGATAAACGGGTAGATAGATAGACGTGGAAATGATTTTGATATGATTTTGAAAATTTTGGTTCTAAATTAACATTTTTAAATTGAACGCCTGCCGTGGCGCAGTGGCACAAGCGTGCGACTGTAAACGTGACAGGTTGTGGGTTCGATTCCCATTCCAGGAAATGGAATTTTTCATTTACCAAGGTAAAGCGCGGCGTTGAGTTCCGCCACTCAACACGCAATGCCTCAATCTGGCGGAAAGTGGGGAACGGATTTGTTGAATGAGAACGGAGTTAACACTAGGTTCTCAGGTTCCCTCTACTATATGTGGGATGTATCCCACATATAGTAGAGGGAACCTGAGAAGTTAAAAAAAAAATTAACAAAAAAAGAAAATTGATTTTATATAAAATGCACTATAAATTGATATTATTATGAATAACTCCAAAACTACCCGTCAGATCTTAACTAAATTTAAATAGGATCACATCAAAATTATCATCAAAATTAGTTTACTCAATACAATTTTATGCGATAACCAACATAAAAAAGATACAGTTTAATTATATGATAGTCTACTCCTTTTTTGAAGTCGGTTAAAAATATATAAAAATGAAAAGCTAAACAGTGTTTGACTGTAAACACGGTTGGTAGTGGATTTGATTCCCGTTCGAGGACATATTTAAATGATTTTCATTTTCATTTCCCTCCGGCAAGACAAAGCGCAGTATTGAGTTTGCCTACTTCACCCATAACACCACGATGTTAAAAAGCGGAGAGTGGAATGTTTTAACACTAGGTTCTCTTTAACTATCTATTACTAAAACGTTAATACCTGTATTTTAGAAAGCATACCTATTTCATTCCATTCATTTCAATATAATTTACATAAAAGTTACAATTTTGCGACGTTCTTTAATTATGTCCCATTGAAACTTCACAAAATCCGACAATAAACATGCTAATGGTGATAAGAGATGGCTCTTTGGAACAATGTTGCGAAAATGTCAGTATCTGTCAGTAGAGATTTAAAGTTTACTTACTGAAAATTTTGTAGAGTGGCGCAGTGGGACAACGTCTGAGCGTTAGTGCGGTTGCTTGTGGATTCGATTCCCATTCGACATATATATTTCAAATTATTTTAATTTCCCCCGAACATGTCTCGAATTTGGGCAGAAAGTGGAGAACGGAGTGACTTCACACTAAGCTCACCACTACACTAAAAAAAACTGAAAAAATGTTAATAAATCAATATTAACGAATTTGAACCTACTAAATCCCTTCATTCTAATGATAATGAATATTTGAACACAAGCAAGAACTGACTTCTAATAAAATGCAATAAAAAGTAAAATTTAATTTGTCCTCAGATCTTAACTAAATTTAAATGGGACCACATCAGAAGCAGTAGCTATTATAAAAAAGAGGATCATCAAAATTGGTTTGTTAGGTGGTAGGAGGTTCGTCCTCCGACTGGCTCGCGACCACTATCATGTTAAAGACGAACCGCCAAATATCTTATGATGTGTTCCGGTTCGATGGCATGTAAGCCAGATTTTCCCCTTTCCCACCCATCCTTTCCCCAAAAATGTGGTGGTTCTTGATAGTGGACTACTACATTGTCCCCCTTCCATCAGTATCTCATCCTCTAGGTTATAAATGCATCTACAACATCTCTGGTGTTGTAGATGCCCATGGGCGAAGGTAACCACTTACCATCAGGTGGTCCTTCTGTCTTGCTCTGTCAGTCCGTTATCAATACAACCTAGTAAAAAGGTTGCAGTAACACATACATAAAAAAATATAGCTAAATTGATAACCTCTTCCTTTAAAGTTGGTTAGATAATGTAAATGAACAAGTAAAAAGCTTTTATTACGTGAATACAAGATTGATGCAAAGTGTAATCCATTCCAATTATAAGCAGAAACTTCGAATTGAAATCGAGTTGGTTAAATTTAACTTAGAAATTAACAATTTTGTGATTTGAGAAATTTAAATTAATATTAATAATACTTGTCGTGAAATTGGGTTATTATACAATATGGTATGTTTCAGGCTGATTATTTGAAGTATTTCCCCTGGTCTACTTATGCTAAGTGCGGCGTTAGGTTACGCCACAATACACAACACCTGTCGTGGTGCAGCGGCACAAGCGTGCGACTGTAAACACGACAGGTTGTTGGTTCGATTCTCGTTCCAGGAAATGTTAGTATTTTCATTTCCTGGGTTTGGTAACCAGGCAAAGTGCGGCGTTGAGTTCCGCCACTCAACACGCAATGCCTCAATTTGGCGGAAAGTGGGGAACGGAATTGTTGTAAGAGAACGGAGTGTCTTAACACTAGATTCTCTGGTTCCCTCTGTCTACCCTGCTATATGTGGGATATAGCGTGAATTAAAAAAAAATATTGAGGAAGTAAGAGCATTATGTAGAGAAGAGAGAATCATCTTAGGGCATATGCACAAGCATATGAGGCTATTCGTGTCCCATTGGGAGAGAATCTGACTATAAAGGCGTTTGTGGGTTCATTTCCCAAATGAAGGAATGATTGTATTTATATTATTTTCATTGCCCCACTCACATACATACATAAATAGCTTCACGTTGTATCCCGCATATAGCAGGGTAGGCAGAGGGAACCTAGTGTTAAGACACTCCGTTCCCCACTTTCCGCTGAGTTGAGGCATCGCGTGCCGAGTGACGGAACTCAACGCCGCGCTTTGCCTTTTTACCAAACCCAGGAAGTGAAAAATTCCATTTCCTGGACTGGGAATCGAACCCACAACTTGTTGGACTTACGTCGTACGCTTGTGCCTCTGCGCCACGACAGGCGTTGTCCCAATCTGGTACGATAAAATTACTTTACCTCAAATTCGGGAGGAAAATGGCGGAAGGTAGCGGTAAAGTATGTCTGTCTATCCTGCTATGTAGATTAAAGCGTGAAGCTTATAGATAAACATAAAACAATTTGTTCTTTCTTTCAACGGAAATTGTTTAAATAATTTTTAAACGTCTCAAACACCTCCTTTTTGTTTAGGTTATCCAGTCAACTGTATTTTTTTATGTGTGTTGCCGAATAACTTTTAATTGGGTGAACCAATTTAGATGATTCTCTTTTTATATGATAGCTAATACTTGTGAGGTCCCATTAAATTTAGTTAAAATCGTACGAGTAGTTTGCGAGTTATTTGTAATAATTTTATTCTGCATTTTATTTGGAATCAGATTTCTTTTTTGTTAAAATCTTAATTTTTAATATCAAAATTATATCACAAATCATTACAGTCTAATGATCTTCATTTTCAGCCGACCTCATTAATATGACGCATTATTTTTTCCCATCTCAGAGGGAGTTCGAGGGGGGTCACTCAAATTTGATAACAATTCAGACAATCGTTTTAAGGGTGCCGAATGAGTGCGGTGGAATTGAGATATTGAGTATCATTATGTTTTAAATTGAAAATCTTGTGCAATCATTTTTTTTTTGTTAATTGATAAAAATGATAATGATTTGGACCTGAAGTTTTCTTTTTTTTTTCAGTTTTTCCCGTGTTTTTACATGGAAAAACCAAAAAAATCATGTCCAAAAATAACATATAAAATGATTCAGATAAGATAGACTCTTTTTTTTTATTTTCACGCTGTATCCCGCATATAGCATGGTAGGCAAAGGGAATCTGAGAACCTTGTGTTAAGACACTCCGTTTCCCACTTTAAGATAGAGACTTCAGTCGGAAGATGGAGAAATCGAGTAAAGTCAATACATAATTTATTGAGTAGCGGAACTCAACATTATACTTTGTTTTACCAGAGCGGTCGTTATTTTATAACTACTTATTTTCCATCAGTAAGGTTTTTCCGTCAGTAAGGTTTTTGCGCAGTAAGATTTTTCTGTCCTTATACGTGCAGTATTGTTGTAAATATATCTCCAAAATTTACTCTATTTTTCTTTCCTCTAAGAGTCCTCCATGCAATCCTGAGAATGACGGCCCTGACAGATAGGACAGAAGGATGTACAGTTGGTAAACTCGTAAAACAAATTGATGCAGTCAAAGTTCCAATAATTTATTTAAGTTATACATCCATAAAAAATATTCTGATACTAATAAGGATATTTGTGTTGTAGTGGTAGGTTTGACTGTAAATGTGACAGTTATGGGTTTGATTTAGAAGAATGATTAAAATACGCCTGTCGTGGCGCAGAGGCACAAGTGTGCGACTGTAAAGCGACATGTTGTGGGTTCAATTCCCACTCCAGGAAATGAAGTATTTTCATTTTCTGGGTTTGGTAACAAGGCAAAGCGCGGCGTTGAGCTCCGCCACTCAACACGCAATGCCTCAATCTGGCGGAAAGTAGGTAACGGATTTGTTGAAAGAGAACGGAGTGTCTTAACACTAGGTTCTCAGGTTCCCTCTGCCTACCCTGCTATATGCGGGATACAGCGTGAAGTTAAAAAAAAGAGTATAATTTCATTTTTACGCTCCTTGAAACATCGTTGATTTCCGCCACCACACGAAACCTCGTCTTCTCGAATTCGAGCAAAAAGCGTAAAACGGAGAGTTTAGACACTACGTTTTCTCTAACTACCCTTGTTATACGTAATTAAGCCTAAAGCCAAACAAAACCAGAAGCAAAGCTTAGTATTAATTATGGTCAGACAAAACACGATCAACATGTCCTAACAAAAATGCCGAAAATTTCTTTGCCTTTTTCCTTACTTTCCCTTTACCGTCCTCTCTTAGAGCACAAACTTAGTGTCGGCATTTTTGTTTCCTGCCATGGCATTAAAAATTCTCGTTAATTGGACATTTGTTCGTGTATTATTTTTTATTGTATTTGTTTTGACTAATTTCGATTATTGCTGTGCTTTTTTTGATTGTAATTTAAAAGGAATTTTCAGGGAAAAGTTTCACAAACGGTTGAAAAAGAAGCAAATTGCAAATATTAACACATAGTGTTTTCAGTGGAATAGTGTTTTTGGTCGATTGGTTATGGATTCGATTTCCGTTCGGGGTAATGATTATATTTTATAATAATTATTGTAATTTTTTCAATTTTTAATGTGATATTGAATGTCTCGTATAGGGGCGGGAAGCGGCGAACGGAATATTTACACTAACTACCCTGTTTTTTTATCTTTATTATTAGTTTAAATGAATGAAATTGAAATTCGTAAATATGATTTTAAAATAAAAAAGAAACGAATTAGTGCGGAGCGGAGTGTCTTACCACTAGGTTCCCTCTGCCTACCCTGCTTCATGCGGGATATAGGGTAAAGCTATGTATGTATGTGATTAAAAAAAGACATTTGACATAAATTAATTTGGTGTTTTATTTATGACCTTAATATTAATGTTTTTTATTTTTTTTTATCTTCATCCTGTATCCCGCATATATCAGGGTAGGCAGAGGGAACCAGAGAACCTAGTGTTAAGACACTCCATTCTCTTTCAACAATTCCGTTCCCGACTTTCCTCCGAATTGAGGCATTGCGTGTTGAATGGCGGAACTTATATATATTAATGTAACATATATAAAAGCTTAATATTGACGTAATTAATATAGCGACACACGTAGTGTCTCGGTATCGATCGAAGGATAGAGAACGGAGTGTCACAGCACTAGACTCTCTCTGATTATCCTATTAATATAGAAACACTGTACAAAAAGAAACAGAAATCTAACTAGGTTAACTAAACTATCTATATACCAATTGCCTTAGAAACTTATTCAAAATTTACCTCCATAAACTTGGAACCCCACAGCCATTAGCAAATTAAAACGGATGTTTCCCATCATCGGCAAATCTTGAGTATCTATCTCAATTTGCAATTGTAACGACTGTTTTGTGTCAAATGGAAGAGAAAGCGTTAGATTATAATCGCTTATAAGTGACCGAATGACTGACTGACTGGCGTATTATATCGCTATATGACTGACATTTTTAAAGGAAACTGACAATCTGAGGTACACTGACTAACTGGCGGACGACGTTGCCGATTGACTGATACAGTTAATATACTATAGATGGACCTTACGGAGATGACAAGTATTTGATGACACAAGGTAGTAGTAGGTTCAAAATGAATTATTACAAGTATTATATTTTTTAACGCCTGTCGTGGCGCAGAGACACAAGCGTGCGACTGTAAACGCGACAGGTTGTGGGTTCGACTCCTACTCCAGGAAATGGAATTGGGCTTAGTAATAAGACAAAGCGCGGCGTTGAGTTCCACCACTCAGCACGCAATGCCTCAATACAGCGGAAAGTGGGGAACGGAGTGTCTTAACACTAGGTTCTGAGGTTCCCTCTACCTACTCTGCTATATGCGGGATACAGGGTGAAGTTAAAACAAAATTTTTTTTCACCTTCTGGTGAAAAATGGGGAACGGACTCGCTTAACACTACCGTACCGTCTTCCGACTACCCTGTATCGGGGAAAAAGGGTCAAGTAAAAACAAAAATATTGGGTTCATTGTAGCACATTTGAACAACATTTTTGTTAAGATAAAACGCGAAACGCTAAACATAATGTTTCTAATAAACAAGGACAAGGAAAGTTTATAATAGTGTCTTAACATTAGGTAGTCACTGAATAATTTTCGACAAAATGATGATTTCTTCTTAGCTTCACGCTGTATCCCGCACATAGCTAGATAGGCAGAGGGACATATTAAACCGAGTAATAAGACATTGCGTTCCCATTTAATATTTCCATTGAATTGAGGCATTGCGTGCTGAGTGGCGGAACTCAACACCGCGCTTTGCCTTGTTACTAGAGCGAGAAAATGAAAATACTAAATATTATTATCAATTCCTGGAGTGGGAATCGAACGCACAACCTGTCGTTTACACTCGCAGCTTGTGTTTGCCTCTGTACCACAAGAGGCTTCTATAAAAATATAATAATATATTATATTTTCTATACAATAAAATAAGATTTTTATTCAATACTCCATATATCTAAATTATTAGATCTTCGCAATAACACTCCATTATCTTGCCCTCTTTCGCTTTAAATTTGATCAGTGATGACAATAACGTTCCTTGGTTAACTCTGCTAGGGTTTACTTCCCCACAGACAGACGTATAATCTTATTTCCTCTAATGTGAATATTGAAATCGTTGTAATAGCTGTACTTTTATATGGGATGAGGAACTGATTTCATAACCGACTTTGAAGGAAGAGGTTGTGCTTTTCATTCAACTGTATGTTTTTATGTGTTAAAAAAAATACTTTATAGTGGGTGGACTAATTTTGATGATTTTTTTTTATGTGATAGCTAATGTATTTGATGTGGTTCCATTGAAGATTATTTAAGATCTCACGAATAGTTTTTGAGTTATTCGTAATAGTTGGTTTTCTTTATTTGTTAAAATCTTAGACAATAAAATATATATCGTTTTTAATTTAAAATAAAATTTATTTTTTTACTGCAGTTATGTCAAAGAGAACTTATAAATATTGCTTATTGAGTGGCGAAATTTCACTTAAAGTCACTACAACTAATAGTGGATTGCTATAACACTGGACGGTCGTTGAATTTAGTATTATAAATTTCGTCCTTTTCGCTTATTACATTGTAGGCAGAGAGAACATACATACATACATAGCTTCACGCTGTATCCCGCATATAGCAGTGTAGGCAGAGTCAATCTAAGGTTAAGACACTCCGTTCCCCACTTTCCCCGAATTGAGGCATTGTGTGCTGCGTAGCGGAACTCAACGCCGCGCTTTGCCTTGTAACCAAACCCAGGAAAATTAAAAATTCCATTTCGTGGAGCGGGAATTGAACTCACAACCTGTTTTTTTTTATTAAATATAACTATACATATAACTACATGTTAGGTTTTAAAATGATTTAGATGTGAACACAATATAATAATTCAGCTCAATACGAGTCGCATAGCACTGGCTGAGTGCTCAGCTCCGCCATACGCGAGTAGACTCTGCAAAAAGTGCCTACCAATTGAATAATCCATTTTGTTTAGTCGGAACTTATGGGCGGGCGGCGATTTTGTATGGGAATATTGATGACAAAAAATGAATCGTTAAGTAATAATTAAAATTTCAACAAAGAAAATAGTATAGATAGTTTAATTATTACGAATAACTCAAAAACAACTCGTCAGATCTTACGAAATTTGAATGGGATCACATACATAAGCACTAGGTGTTATATAAAAAAAAATCATCAAAATTGTTTCACCCAGTAAAATATTTAAAAAATACATTTGAAGTGATAACATCCTTCTTTATTGAAGTCGGTCAAAATGAGATACTCTGTTTTATTACTGAGTACTCTCTATGTACATGAGATGCGTGCAACTAAATTTCATGATAAACAAAGCATCTTTGTTTTTGTTTTTCCCGCACTCATGGTAGCCAGAGAGAGGCTAGGATCAAGACACTCCGTTCTACCGGATTTCAACGTGTTTTGTCTTTTACCAAGGCGAAGAAATAGAAATAATTTACATTTAATCATCCTGAAGGATGAGATGGCGCGTTGAAACAATCATTTACGGTCAGAAGCTGCTCCTGGATGGCCTCAATAACGTGATGGCTAAAGGCTAAACATATTTCTATTATAGTGATCTTCATGCTGCTTTTTTTTAGCTTCACTGTGATCCCGCTGCATGTGCAGAGGGAACCTGAGAACCTAGTATTGAAACAGACACCTTGCCCTCATAATTTCTTCCACAAATTAAGGCATTGCGAACTGAGTGGCGGGAACTCAACGCCGCGCTTTACCTTAGCTAATACAATCGCCAGGAATATGAAAATACTAAACTTTTATATTCTCTGGAGTGGAAATCGAACCCATAACCCATCTCGTTTACAGTCGCAATGCCATATTTCATTCCATTAGTTTCAATATAATTCGGACCATTCATAAAAACTTTGACCATTCCCCACAGCATAGACAGAGCAGGCGGTCCACATGGTTCTGCCAAAAATATACAAGTGATTACCGCGCCGCGGTTCTGTTAGTTTTTTGCTATACAACATTATATCTCACGCTGACATGTCAAGCGCAATGTTAACAAATATTTATATGTAAAAATGTTGAGTTTTTAGTTTTTTATTTATATTTTAGAGTTCAATGAATACATAATATTCGAATTCTGTCTTTAAAGGTGAAGTGCCGCAGTGGAACTGTAAGCGTGAAAGGTTGTGGGTTTGATTTCTGTTCGGGAATAATGCAGATTGTATTTAATTTATTATTTATTTTTCTGCTCTGGTATCAGAAAAAGTGTGGCTTTGAGTTCTATTGCCACAATGTCTTGTCACGTCAATGGCGGAAGAAAAAACCTGTATATATATATATATATATATATATATATATATATATATATATATATATATATATATATGTATATCTGAAATAGAGCGTAAAGCTTTAAAGCATATGAGTAAATAATTCTGAACATATACCTGGGTTTCCTCTTTAATTGCCCTTCAAATTGTTTTTTGTGGATATTATTAGCTTAATTATAGAATCATATGTCAAAAGACATAATAAAACTCCAAAAGTGAGTCTTACGTGCTGACTAAAGTGCAGCCAAGCAAAAAGCACAACTTTACACGAGATGATCCAAAGTTCCAAAAAAGCTAGGGCTTTTTTTTCATCATTTAAAGGATTCAAGTGGCAACATTGGGAAAAGTTCTGATAGTTTCTACAAAAGTTTAGTTTCATATAAAAAAACATTTTGCCTGCGGTTACTAAACCCAAGTAAATTAGAAAATTCCACTCCCGGGAGGGAATCAGAACCCAACTGTTATCGCACTTATAGTCGCACGCTTGTGCCTCTTGGTGCCACGACAGGGAGTTATTAAAAAAT
>JAKGSA010003036.1:0-11371 GCA_033558755.1 Philaethria dido
TTCTTTACACGTGTAGGCATTTATTGTCTATGTTATCATTATCGCTAACGACTAGAGTCATAAGTTTTCATTGTTAAAATACTTATAATATGTAAAAATTAAACAACGAGTGAATGATAAGGAGGATGTAAGATAGTATATCATCCCCCTGTGAGGGGACGGGGTTAGAATACAATTCCCCTCCGCCGCTGGGTAGCGTCCCGTAAGAGGCGGGTATCCCAGTAGTTAATGGTAGGAGGTTCGTCCTTCGTCCGCCTCGCGACCACTATCATGTCAAAGACGAACTACGAAATATCTTATGATGTGTTTCGGTTCGATGGTAAGCCAGGTTTACCTCTTTCCCACCCATCCTTTCCCCAAAATGTGGTGGTTCCGATAGCGGACTACTACATTTTCCTCCCCTTCCATCTGTATCCTCTATATTGGCAACGCATTTACATCTCTGGTGTTGTAGATGTTTATGGGCGAAGGTAACCACATACCATACCTAAGCAAATACAAAATACTACGGAACCGATGTAGAAAAACCTGTAGAGACGCCCAACGCAAACACATACATGACTCTGTAAGCAATAATAGCCCTGCTAATGTATGGAAATTTTTTGACACTCTGGGTATTGGACGCCAGCGTAAAACGATAAGTGCGCTCATTAACGACAGAATGGATCTTGATCAACTTAATAAGCATTTCACGACTGTAAATCTCTTAAGCCAAAGCGTTAAATCCAGTACTTTATCATCGCTCTCCTTACTATCTCGTCCCTCTTTTACTCCCTTCAGTTTTCAAACGGTGACTGAGAAGGAAATTAAACAAAATATAATTGCTATAAAGTCTGACGCAATTGGCACTGATGGAGTGAGCCGCAAAATGGTCCTTCTGACTCTGAACATTGTGCTTCCAACACTTTGTCATATTCTTAACCACTCTCTTTCTACCAATTCCTTCCCTAGTCCTTGGAAATCTGCCTATGTCATTCCCATACCTAAACTTTCCAACCCTACATCCTTTACACACTATAGACCAATTTCTATCCTTCCTTTTCTGTCCAAAGTACTCGAGAGAATTGTACATCAACAGCTATCTTCTTATCTCACAAAAAATAATATTTTATCACCTTTCCAATCTGGTTATCGTCCAGGACACAGCACTGTTACTGCACTCAATAAAGTTTGTGATGATATCAGAAAAGGCATAGATAAGCATGATATTACCGTACTAGCATTATTAGATTTCTCTAATGCTTTTAATACCATAGATGTCGACATACTTATATCTGTACTTAAATCCATCAACATATCATCAAACACTGTTGAATGGTTTTGTTCTTACCTAAACAACCGTGAGCAGTGCACGCGCATTAATGACAAACAGTCCTCATACTGCCGTCTCAGTGCTGGTGTACCTCAAGGTGGTGTACTTTCTCCGTTACTTTTTTCCATTTTTATAAATTCCATACCTTCTTCACTTTCCTTGTCCTTTCATCCTTACGCTGATGACTTGCAGATTTATACGACTACGGCAGTTGATGATGCTGTTAACGCTATCGAGCGAATTAATATCAACTTAAATATTATTAATACCTGGAGCAAATCAAGTGGCCTGTCTATAAATCCCAGCAAGTCTCAGTTGTGCATCCTTGGCAGTCCCAAGCAGCTCTCCAAATTAGACTATTCCCTCCTTCCTTCCGTAATGCTTGATAATTGCAAATTGGAATTTAGTACTACTGTGAAAAATCTAGGTATCAGGATGGATAGTTCTTTAACATGGGCGCCTCAAGTAGCTGAATTATGTCGTAAGACATATTTTGCTATTGGAAGGATGAAGAGGTGGAAAAATCTATTGCCACACAAAACTAAAATAACTTTATCTCAATCTCTTCTGTTGCCCATACTTGACTATGCCGATTCCTGTTACCTGGATTTATCACAGAGATTACTGAATAAACTTGAACGCCTCCAAAACTTAATAATACGATTTATTTTTTGTTTGAGGAAATACGACCACATTTCTCAATATCGAGTTCGACTGAATTGGCTGGCCATGAAAAACATCAACACGCAATTATCACGCCCTCATCCTCTGTACACCGTTCTTGTACCTACCTTCAACTCCTTATACCTCAAGGAAAGATTTACTTTCCTTGGTTCTCGTTCCCAACCTTTCAACTCCGTTCAAGTATATGACAATGTGTTATGGTACCACTGTGCTGCACTAAATGCTACAGTGAATCATTCACTGTTAAGCAGTGGTGCCATGGAACGAACTACCACGTTATATTAGACAATCGTCATCTCTAATATATTTAAATATCGTCTCAAAAAAACACTATCTTACATTGTAGTCTATGTATTATCTTACTTTATTATTATTTACTATATTTTTATATATATATGTATATGGCTGTATGTGTATATAAGCCGGGCGCGTATCGTTACAAACGTCTTTTACACTTGTAAAATGGAAAGCCCCGGACGTTTTCTGGGATCCTATTGTAAAAAAGCACGGTTATCATTGTCCCATAAAGACCAGGTAAATCTGATGCAATCGAGTTACAGGCGCTGCAAGTTTAAGCCTATTTTTTGTATTTATTATGTGCATCGCCAACTTTGTTGTAAATTATTAATGAGTTTTCTTTCAACATACAGTACATTTCAAAGATGTACTGAGAGGCAACTGTTAAAATAAACACCACTCCTTTAAATTTTGGTCTTAAGCGAATCTTTAGCCTAAGTTATAGATTGCACGAATAGCTCTGCTTCTGCAGACAAAAAGATCACCCATTAGCGGCTGTATTACCCCACAGTGATAATGCCAGGACATAATACTTCATGAAAGTAGCTGGCCAAGATGCCGTTTCCACGTCAGTCAATAATCTAATTTTTTAACCGCGAAAGCTGCTGAGCTAAGTCTATTCGCCAATCCGTCGAATATGAGGTCCCCACTGTGTAACTTGGAGCTCCAGGGTGGATATTGAGAAATACCGTAGGAACGAAATAGGACCTTATGGCTTCACCCATTCAAATAGCATTGGCTTTTAACAATTTTGTATTAGGCGTTCTGAATGACGTATTTAGTTTTTTACTATTCAATAGTAAGTTATTAGCACTAAACCAATGTAATTATTTTAGTAAGAGCATTGTTTACATCGTCATAAACATTTAGACACCTTTTCATTTTAAATATTAAGTGGGAAGCATCATCAGCAAACAATACTATATCATGGCTCTTCCGACGCCACAAGATATGGTAAATCATTTATGTATATATTAAAAGAGGAAAGTGACCAAGAATAGACTCTGTGGGACTCCCATATTGATTAGTGATCCAGAGATTTCTTTGCCATTGTTGTACTTTCAAGGAAAGATTTACTTTCCCTTTGTTCTCGTTCCCAATCCATCTCTCGTTCAAGATAAATATGACACAATGTGTTGAGGTACCATCAAAGCGCACTCAAATGCTACAGTGAATCATTTACTGTTAAGGCAGTGAAGCTGTGGAACGAACTTCTACCACGTTATATTAGACAATCGTCATCTCTTTAATATATTTAAATATCGTCTCAAAAAAACACCATCTTACATTGTAGTTTCATGTATTATCTTACTTTATTATTATTTATTTATATTTATATATATATGTATATGTATGTATGTGTATGTGTATGTGTATGTATGTGTAGAGAGTGTAGAGAAGAGAGAGAGTATATATATATATATATATATATATATATATATATATATATATATATATATATATATATATATATGTGTGTATGTATATGTGTATATGTGTGTATGTATAAAAGAAGATATATAGAGAGTATATATATATAGCATATATATATATATATATTTTTTTTTTTTTTTTGCACTGCTTTCCTTCGCCAACAAGGTGTCTCATATAAGTATCACGCAATCATTAATGGCTGCCTGTAAGAGACTTTTCACTTGGGTGATAAGGCCGCCTTTATTACTTTACATGATTGCTCACTTTGCTATACTTTATGTGTATTATAAAAGTAATAAAAAGTGTTTTTATTATTATTATTATTTTAGAATGTTTTATAAAGCGAAAAGCGATGAACGGAGTATCTTGACACTAGGTACACACTGACTGTGGAGCTGTTGTTTGCTTTTTTATTGCATAGTGATTTATTATTATGTTTTATATGTTTAATAATAATTATGAGTGCAAATTAATTAAAAAATAAAGTAAAAGATTCACTTAAATTAAATTAAATAAGAAATTATACACGCTAAAAATATTTTTTTCGTTACCCTGGCCATCCTGGCAAGGACATTAGCTTCATGCTATGAAAATATTATATTGTCATCACATCCAGACTCGTTTGCTAATTTTCAAGCAAATCTAACGGCAAGAGGTCAAATTGCATTGTGATAATTTCTTAATAAGACATACAAACACACATAGCTTTACGCTGTTTCCCGCATATATAGCAGGGTAGGTAGAGGGAACCTAGTGTTAAGATACTCCGTTCTCCACTTTTCGCCGAATAGAGGCATTGCGTGGTGAGTGGCGGATCTCAACGCCGCGCTTTGTCTTGCTACCAAGCCCAGTAGATGAAAAACTCCATTTCCTGGAGTGGGAATCGAATCCACAACCTGTCGCGCTTACAGTCGCACACTTGTGACTCTACGCCACGACAGGCGTTATTTATGTAACAAAAATTTTTTATAAAGTACTATTTTTACGAAAAAAAACTAAAACTACCGTCATATCTTAACTAAATTTAAATGAGACAACATCCAAAACAAGAATCTATCATCCAGAAAAAGAATCATCAAAATTGGCCCGTGTTGTTCGTGTTTATGGTTGTTACCCATAAAAAATACAGGAGAATTAAAAACCTCCTTTTCAAAGTTCTTATACAAAACATAATATATTATTAAAAGTGTAAATAACACTTCAAAACATCGTGAAACGAAAATAGCAATTCTAAATTTTGTAACAACATATTTAAAAATTTATTTCAAACTTCTAGGTGCTTGACTTCTAAAATTTCAAGGGACGTGAGCGCTCTCACTTTTTGGCACTTTTGCTGAAAATTTAAAATTTAAACATTAAGGTTTCGTTAGTAAATATAGCTTATAGCTTATTTGTCCATTGTAAAGCTACCTTATGCTCTAAGTGGCGCAACTCAACGCCGCGCGTTGACTTAGCCAGTGCTGCTTATATGAATTTATTTCAAGTTTTATAAATTGTAATACCGTAGCGTTAATTAAGTTGAAGTTAGCAAAAACCGGAAACAATCTATTAACCAAATAGCAGAAAATATAAATTAATTTCTTCTTAACTAACTTCAAAATAGGAAGAAGGTTAAGGAACTCAACAGTGTGTGTGTTTATTTGTCCATAATTTTTCAACTTCATAATAATTTTATTAATACATGCTATATTCAACCTAAAAGATGATGTGCGTCCGCGTAATTTTCGTAAAAAGGGATCCAAAGTTTTTGCTTCACGTATTCATATATATATGTATATATATATATATATATATATATATATATATATATATAACCATGTAATAATTACATTTTCAACAAAAACTTGCAAAACTATATCTCATATTATTTCTGTTAAAAAATACAAAAAAATTTAAAACGGTAGTTGAACTAATTTGGCCATACTTTTTTTGGAAATCCAATGTAAATTTTAACCAAAAAACTGTTTATAGAGGCATCAATCTCTGAGCAATTAAAAAATAATTGCTCCACCCCGCTTCATTCGATTTAAAGGTTCACTTGGCATGTGTATTGTGACAAACTCATTTTATACATTGACTGATTAATGTTTATTAACTTTATGTATGTAACAGTAGTTGGTTCAGTAACTTGACATAACGGTTGTGAGGCAAAGCGCGGGGTTAAGTTCCGCCACTCAACACGCAGTGTCTTGTATGTAGGCGGGAAGTGCTGTATCCCGCATATTGCAAGGTAGGGAACCTGAGAAGTGTTAAGACACTCCGTTGCCCACTTTCTACCGAATTGGGGCATTGCGTACTCAGTGACGGAACTAAACGCCGCGTTTAGCCTTGTTACCAAACCCAGGAAAATGAAAATATTAAGATTTTTCATTTCCTGGAGTGGAAATCGACTCCACAACCTGTCACGTTTACAGACGCACGCTTGTGCCTCTGCGCCACGACAGGCGATGATTATACTTAAAAATATTTTCACGTCTTAGCAAGACAAAGCGCGATGTTGAGTTCTCAAGACACAAAATCTCGACATTGGGTGAAAAGCGGAGAGCGGAGTGACCTAACACTACAATAACTTAACACCCAGTCACTTTTTTCAGTCCCTACGGAAAAAAGCGTGAAGCTGCATATATTTAAAATATATAGAGATTGCATTAAAATTTTAATTAAAAAAGAAAACCGACTTCAAATAAAATACATAATTACAAATAACTCAAAAACAGAGCTAAATCTATCATATAAAAAAACTCTAGCTACAAATATAATAAAATAAATCATAATTAAACACTAACTGACATCTCTAAGTGTGACTAAGTTCTAACAAATCGTTATAACTAATATATTCAACGGACAAATTCAAATATGCAACTGTCCTTTACGCAAATACTAGAAACTTGCGGAAGTAAATTTCTCAAACGTCCAGCTGTCCGACGATGCAAATTGACTATCAAATATCTATAGTTTTGTTCTACACTTCTATATAATACTATGAGAAGGGTGACCCATAGTTTCGAGCACTCGCTTTGATTTTTTGTTCTAATGAACGTGGTTTGTTGGGGTACATTTTTGCGTAGTCAGAGAGAATTTAATGTGTGTGTGTGTGCGTGTGCGTGTGTGTGTGTGTGTGTGTGTGCGTGTGCGTGTGTGTGTGTGTGTGTGGTGTGTGTGCGTGCGCGCCGTGCGCGTGCGCGTGTGCGATGTTGCGTGTGCGTGTGCGTGTGCGTGTGCGTGTGCGTGTGCGTGTGTGCGTGTGCGTGTGCGTGTGCGTGTGCGTGTGCGTGTGCGTGTGCGTGTGCGTGTGCGTGTGCGTGTGCGTGTGCGTGTGCGTGTGCGTGTGCGTGTGCGTGTGCGTGTGCGTGTGCGTGTGCGTGTGCGTGTGTGTGTGTGTGTGTGTGTTTATGCCCATATTATATGCCGTTTATTTATAAATTTTGTTTTTGTATTATCAATAGATCTTCAGTACTGGTATAGTCTAGGGGTTAAGCCATTCTACAAATTTTCTTTTTTTGACTGAGTGGTTATTTGCATGTTTGATTGAATTTTAAAAAACAGAAACTTAAGTAAGATTTCCTTAAATATAAAATTGTAACGTGTGTGCTATTTATTCTGTTTTACAATCAATCAATATTTCTAATTGTGGAAATATGTATGGCTAAGTGATTTGACAAAAGAAATAGGGGATGACCTCGGGTGACCTTCAGAAACAAAATGCTAATGATATTGGAGGAAGGTCACATAAAAAATATGAGGACCGCCCGTAGGGTGTGTATGAGGAGGTTAATGACTGTGGACGAAACGATTGAGGTATGCTGGGACAGTAGCATTTGGCGCTCCTTTCGCTTTGACCCCGCCAGGGATAAAGCGTGAAGGTGTACGGCAAGAAAGGTAGTGGACACCACGGTTTACCGAGAAAACGTAAAAAGCATTAAGACTTCCATAGGGAGGAAGGTCTGTATGACTGTGGACGAAGAGAAAGAAGTGTGCAGGGATCGTTTGGTCCTCCATTTTCTCTGAATACCTAGGGATACTGCGTGAAGTAATGTTTTGTTATCTAAGTATATTCAAATTAATTATTTTCAATTCCACACCTAACAAGCGTGCGACTGTAAACGCGACAGGTTGTGGTTTCGATTCCCATTCCAGTAAAAGGATTTTTCATTTCCTGGGTTTGGTAACAAGGCAAAACGCGACATTGAGTTCCGCCACTCAGCACGCAATGCCTCAATTCGGCGGAAAGTGGGGAACGGAGTGTCTTAACACTAGGTACCCTCTGCCTATCCTACTATATGCGGGACACAGCGTGAAACTATGTATGTATGTATGTATGCGTGTTATTTTCACCATTAAACACGCAATATCAGTAATTCATACAAAAAACAGATAACGGAATATTTTGACCCAAGCCTTTTAATTCAATCTGTTTATTCTTCTATTCAATATATCACAGTATCACATATACATATATACTGTAATCTAATAAATTAGTAAGAAAACAACGACGATGCGAAAGTGAAAATTACTCATCATATCTAAAAGTGGAATGATTAATGCGTTTTAAATTATATTTGTTCATTAATAAAAGTTTGAAGCAAAAACTTGTATTAGCAAAGTTTAGGGGTCGTGGGCGCTAATGATAATTATTTCTACTGACAATATTAATATGGTCGTGTTTAGTTTTTGAAGCAATTTCCGCAAAGCAGGGTAGTAACAGGGAAGATAGTGTCCAGTCACTCCGTTCGTAGTTTTTCGGTCGAATTCGACACATTACATGACGAGTGACAAAACTTGACTCTGCATTATGTCTTACTGAAGCAGAGAAATAATAATAATTTAAATATAATCATTTTCCTAAGTGGGAATCGAACCCCAATTAACGTAGAAATAATTAGGTTTTAACGCAGTTTCATGCAATTTCCCGCACACCTTCTATTTAGATAGAGCCGTATAAAAAGATACTTTTCTCTGTTTTCCGCCCGAACGCTGCGCTTCGTCTTAATAGAGGGGAAAAATTAAAATGATTTAAATAAAATCGTTCACCAAATGGAGGTTGAATTAACATTTATTGCGCTTACAATCAAAATTTGTATCACTATGCCATGATGAAATCTATTAAGAATATTTTTAGCTTGAATTAACGAAATAATAAATAAAAAAAAAACTTACTTTAAATAAAATATAATAAAAAGCTAAATTATTACAAATAACTCAAAAACTACTCGTAAGATCTTAACTAAATAAATGAGTCATATCAAAAGCACTAGCTATCATATAAAAAAATCATCAAAATTGATTCACCCAGTAAGAAAAAATATACAGTAAAAAAAATACAATTGAATTGAGAGCTTCCTCATACATACATACATATATAGCTTCACGCTGTATCCCGCATATAACAGGGTATGTAGAGGGAACATAGTGTTAAAACACTCCGTTCCCCACTTTCCACTGAAATTAGGCATTACGTGCTGAGTGGTGGAACTCAACGCCGGGCTTTGCCTTGTTACCAAACCCAGGAAATGAAAAACTCCATTTCCTGGAGTCTCTTTCATTTTTTGAAATCGGTTATAGCCGCCCAAATGACGCACTTAATAAGAAGAAAAGCTGATTGAATATTTAAAACTTGGAAATGAAGAGTCATTAAATAACGTCGAGATGCATTAACGAAGGATTCTACAGAATTCCAATTTGATTTCTGGAGCTTACAAGGAAAATAATAGATTTCTATGTTCGAGTGATAAAAAGCTTTTACTTATGTGCTTTTAGGTTTCTCTTTAAGCTCATATGTTTACGTATATTTTCCCATTTAGAATATAATTAATTCCAATAATATATAATATGTTTTTTAACTTCACGCTGTATCCCGCACAGAGCAGGGTAGACAGAGGAAGCCTGAGAACCTAGTGTTAAGACACTCGGTTCCCCACTTTCCGCCGAATTGAGGCATTGCGTGCTGAGTGGCGGAATTCAACGCCGCGCTTTGCCTTGTTAACAAGCCCAGGAAATGGAAATACTAAACTATTACATTTCCTGGAGTGGGAATCGAACCCACAACCTGTAGGGTTTACAATCTCAAGTCTGTGAACGTTATTAGACCAGCTAAACTATAAGGAATTAAGAAAGGTGACATTGACAAAAGTAGTCTATATATATATAGATAAACAGATATCTATATATATATATATATATATATATATATATTTAGATTTGCTTTTCCGCACCAATGTAAAGAAGGTTGGTTGGAAGAAAATGGTAATTAGCGTTAAGCCCGCCTTTATTAAAATATATTATATAATTCATTGACATAAAAAATTGAAAAAGATCTGGATTATCTGTTGAAGAAGTTGTTGTAGTCCAGATGAACTGTAAGAAATAAGGAAACAGCGCTTTAACAAAAGCAGTTCAATGTTATGAGCATTTCGTTCTGACAGTATCTAAATATAACGGCGGTGGTCTAGAGTTCGATTTCCACTCGGGGGAAAAATTATATGCCATGGGTAAACGCCCAATTTACAATGAAAATACTTGATAGGCAAAATTAAGAAGAAGTAAATGCACGCAAACGAAATTCAGGCAGCAACTAGTATACAAAATAAACTATAAACGCACCAAGCTACACTGAAAATATTTCTCACAAACGTTCCATTGTTAACATTACTAGGCCGCGTCTAAATTTGTACTGTGAAGTCTAAACAAAGCGTCTTCATGCTAACTTGTATTTCCTTAATAGTCTTTTGAAACAATAAATTTTATAGTGCATTTTGACTGTAAGCCCGATTGGTTGTGGTGTGGGTTCGATTCCCATTCGGATTGAACATATTTTAATTATTTTGATTTATCCGCTTTAGTAAGATATCACGCGGCGTTAAGTTCCGCGGCTTAACATGCAATGTTATGAGTGTTTCGACAGCTTGTAATATTTCTATCTAATATACGAAGAAAGTTGAGAAGAATTATTTTTATTTTTTATTTTTTGTTTGGTATAAAAAAACTTTTATACCAAACAAACTTTGGTATAAAAAATAATAAAACAGTGACTTAGGTTGCATTTTTTTTTAATTTCACGCTGTATCCCGCGTAACGCGGGGTAGTCAGAGGAAACCGGAAAACCTAATGTTAAGACACTCCGTTCTCTTACAACAATTCCGTTCCCTATTTTCCACCGAATTGAGGCATTGCATGCTGAGTGGCGGAACTCAACGCCGCGCTTTGCCTTGTTACCAAACCCAGGAAATGATAATACTAACAATTCCTGGAGTAGGAATCGGACCCACAACTTGTCGCGTCTACAGTCGCACGCTTGTGCCTCTGTGCCACGACAGGCGTTGATTTATGAAGTAAAAAGTTAAACAGTAACACACATTAAAAATAAATTCGAATCGAGAACTTCCTTTCTTAGAAATCGGTCAAAAACGTGAAACTACAAGAAATACAAGTACATATTCAACAAAAGTCCATTAATTAGAGGTCGCAAAGCGTAACAGTCTGTGATCTGTCATGCTCCACGTTACACTGGAGTGGACTGGACTAGACCGGGCTAGGACGTTAGAAGCGAACCGTAAAATAGAAACTTAGCTAACTTAATGCCTTTCACTGAGAAATGCTATATTACTTAGCTCTGAATATTGGTAGCGAGTATTATATCCTTATCAG
>JAKGSA010003037.1:395-11364 GCA_033558755.1 Philaethria dido
ACTACCATGTTTTGACATACACTTTTGTATAATAAAGTGACATACAAAAACATAGCAAGGTTTTATGCGTCAACGGGGCCATTAAACTTCATGTAAGTATTTACAGTTTGAAAGAGCGTATAAATTTGTTTTTCAAATCTTGCTAAGTATAAAATTTTCATAACGTGGTTATTAATCATGCATGTAAATTTGCTTGTATATTGGAATACAACATTGTAATTATAGCAAATGCAATAACTTTAATAATTTTATCAACATATTAAAAACTCAATATGTGTACTAGGGCTAAATGGAGTCCTATTAATGTTTGGAACTTTTGACAATTGAGTACGACAACCGCAAACCGCATTCCAGTCACAACTCATTGTTGTACAATTGAAAATAAATGAAATAAATATTTTAAATAAGCGTGGTGGGCTCCACAAAAACAGACACGTGCCAACCGACGTGCCTTAGATCGCAGGTAGACAAGTCATTGTACTCTTTTTTAATGCAGTTAAGTACTTGAAAACCGCAGTAGCGTACAGATAGCGTGACCGCTTAGTATAGCATTAAGGATCGGGAGTTCGGGAGGAAGGTATAAATAATATCTTTATACTAATATAGGTGATAATAATTCGTAAGTTATAGTTAAATTATACTTTTTGATAAATAGTTTTAAAATAAAGGAAAATGAATATTAAATTGAAGCAAAAGTGAGCGGTAAGCGAGGATATTATAGTAAGAATGAAGAAGAACGTGCTCAGGTGGTTTGGGCACGTCGAGAGAAGGAGTGATGAAAGAATTCTGAGAAAGATATATGAAGCAAAGGTGAGCGGCAAGAGAGGTAGGGGGAGACATTGGTCAATGGGAGGTAGGTCACGTAAAAAGCATGAGAACCCACCGGAGAGCATGCATGAAGAGGTTAATGACTGTGGACGAGGCGAAAGTGGTATGCGTTTGGCGCTCCGTTCTCTCTGGCTACCCCACTAGGGATAAAGCGTGAAGTTAGGTAGGTAGAAAAAAATAAATTTCAAAATTAGATCATAAAACATATCCTCTACGAGTATATCGAGACGTATTTCCCAGACATTTCTAATTTGTGAGGAAATAGTGTATTTCAAAGGTAGCTAGGTAAACTTGGAGCAGATCAATAGTTCTATAATAAATGTGCATATAAAAATGTATACAATATTCGCTGTACGTCGTAATAGAGAATGCGAGTTAAGTTTCCACGCTTATACAACGTGCAAGAAAGATTGCCTCTTAATTTTTATAATACTCATGAAATATTTTATGTTGATGGTGCACATGCTCGTATAACGTACCTACTCGCAGTTCAGGGAATATACCAAACTAAAAGGACAAGGAGAAGAATGTGGCTGAGTTATATGTTTAAATTATAGCAATTAAGATAATATAGCTTTAACACACGTACAATGAACTTCTTAGAGGATTCTTGACAAAGACAATTTATTAATTACGTAGATGCATGCAAATATGTACCATCTGAGGATTTCTTACGTTCCTCGTTATGTAAAGTGCGAATTAAAACTTTACTAGTTTCTATAAAGTATTTTATAAAGTTAATACTGAATGTGGTTTAAATTACTTTTAAGCTTATTAGTCTAACTTAGTACTAACTTTCAACGTTTGAGATTTTAAAACCTAACTTAGACTTTCTCAAAGTCAAAGTCAAAGTCAAAATATCTTTATTCCATAAAAATGCTTAACATTTACTTGGACATGTCAAAAAAGTAGAAAAAAAAATGCAATACAAAATAACCAAAAAAAATGTGCAATTTTGACTTGGAAAAAGCCCGTTCAAATGGTTGAGCTCATGAGAAGATACAGGCAAAGAAACTCATGGCCACTCTTTTTAATTGCCAGTATTTGTTACAAATTACAATTAACAATTTTAACTTTTACCTAATTAATAATTCTCACTTTTACCTATCTATGATTATAAGAGTATATAACTTTTAACGTGTTGCAATTCTTTCCAATATAATCTTCATAAAAACATGTAAAATTGCTGTGTACAACAATGTCTAACACATAAGCTTCTACCATAAACAGTGACCGTCATTATTCATATAACTAATCAACGTTAACTTCCCAGTTCCAAGTTGGGTAATTGTTGTCCCCTTTATATTCAAGAGTAACATGATATGTCATCCACAGCTCTGTTTCCCGGGCGGATGTCATCCTCGTTAATGTCAATAATGTTGCCCAAAGCACACACTTATTAACAGCTGAGTCACAGCTAATATTTGGAGAATGCGGCCATAGTGAATTCACTTTACTTTTATTGCTTTTAGTGCAAAATGGTAGAGCTCGGTTGATGCTATACCACCGTACAGTGCTTCAAAGTTGTATGCTAATTTAAAAGACAATTTAGTCAGAAATATCAATATGAGTTTAACAATTTATGAATTTGTAGAATTGAAAGCAACTTGTAAAATTTATCGGATTTGTTAAGAACCTTAAATATTCCTAATCGATTTTTTTATCCTCATGCATATCCAGCATTTTAAAGACTTAGCCTGAGAGAAAGTTGTGAAATAATCTTTCTGCTCTCTACCTTCTATCCAGACAGAAACATAGCAGCGCGTTGAGTTGCGATTCAAGTAGTACACTTAATCAATATTTTACTCTTTGTTTTTACCTCAAAGAGCGAAACGCAAAAATTTTACATGCTACCTTTACCTAAAGTTGGATTCGAACTTAATATCTACAAGTAAACGGTGAGGCATGACAAAACTACGACGCTCAATTATTCAGTATTGATTAACCAATATCGAATAATTGCTTAATACCACAACATTTAAATTAGCATTATCAAAAGTGAAATGTAAATCTTTATCATCGATTCTATTGAATAGAACAACAGAATCACTTATTATTTCTTTTCACACGCCCAAAATAAACGAACAATAATAACAGCTTATACGCTACTATAATGGAAGAATGGAGATCTTAAATATCGATATCGTAAGACATATCCCATCAAAAACATAAATGTTTAAATTGGAGTCAAGTTCAATATTAAAAATATACGTGGTTTTCAACTTCGCCGATAAAGAAATTGAGTTACAAATGGGTGCCAATTTCTGTATATGATCTTAATCTTATAAGCAAAAAAATAAAAATAATCTTATTTATTCTCTATATTTTATATTTAACTATTGGCGCCTGTCGTGGCGCAGAGGCACAAGTGTGCGACTGTAAACGCGACAGGTAGTGTGTTCGATTTCCATCCAGGTTCGATCTCCAGGAAATGTAAAAGTTTAGTATTTTCATTTCCTGGGTTGGCAAAGCGCGGCATTGAGTTCCGCCATTCAGCACGCAATGCCTCAATTCGGTGGAAAATGGAGAACGGAGTGTCTTAACACTAGGTTCCCCCTGCCTACCCTGCTATATGCGGGATACAGCGAGAAGCTATGTTATTTACCTTTTTTATGTCGTCACAAATTTTATATTGTATAGAAATTATGTATTAGACTTAGTTTATTTGAAACCTCAAGGGATGCTGGCATCTAATCTGGCAATCATTGAGACGTCGTAAACATAAAGCTTGACGACACATTAACACCCAACTTAACTTAAAACCGTATAAAATTTTATGTCCTTCAATAACGCTTTAATTGAATCATCTTGTTATATAAAGTATCTTTAAGTATAGGATCATGTAATAAGCAGTTTACGCTTCAGTAATTTAGTTTGTTAGTCATTTTTTTTATTTATTTTAAAATACTTTGCTACAGTTAAATTATTTTTTTCATATTATCAAAACGTTCGAACATACTATGTGGAATAGGGAACAGCAATATCCTATAACTAAAAGAAACTGTTTCTGTCAAAACACATTACTTCAATCCGTATACTTAAATTAATATATCTCACAGATTTTGCTAGGTACTCTTAGTTTTTCATTAATAACATTTTTGAGCTTGCACTAAAGAAATTTAAGCACTCTAAAACGACTCAAAGTTGGAACTTATAATGTAACAAAAGGCTGCTTAGCAATTTCGTCTTTGTTTATTCAAAGTCGAGTTGAACACATTAATTTTAATAACAGTCAAACACAAGTGAGCTTATTAATATTTATGGAAGTTTGACAAACTGTCTATTTACCCTTGTGTTGTCGATAACAATCTACATTATTAACCCTATCGGCGATGCTTGCAACTGCATTACAAACTTTAAAGAACAACGGGCTCTAAGCATAAGATATTAAAGCCCATATTTAGTTTTACAATAATCAATGAGTTCTCAAAGTATATTATAGTTATCGATAGCACTGAAAGATTCAGAAATCTTGAAAGGTCATTAAACTCGCATTTAGGTTAAGCTCGGGTCGAGTGGTTATCAGTTGGCAAATGGCCAATGCGGCTTTATGCGATGACGTCATAGAAATCATATTGCCAGCAAATTACTTTGAAGAGCTGGGAAGTGGTGAAATGTATATCGTATCAGTGATTTCGTTGCATAGTTATGATTCAGGAACTGCATTACCTCTATTCCATCATTATAACATCTTATTGATCTATCTATATGTAGGGGAGTAATAAACTGGTACAATAATATAAAGGAAAGTTAAGGTCAAGTATTATTACGAAGAGCTTTAGTTAATTAACCGCCTCTTTTTTGTAGCAAATTAATTAAAATATTTATTTCATATAAATATAAAAATAAATATCTCAAATTAATAACAGAATTAATAACAAAATGTCACATTCTTGTACTTTCATAAAAGTGCAGTAGATGTTAGATTGTTCCAGCTTCCTACTTAAAGCATCTAAGATGAATCATCCATGTACAATCGTACATAAAACGTGACATCACTTTAAATTATATTTTCATTTTAAGAGACGTATCTCTGTCTTTTGCTAGATAGAGCGAACAATTGAGTCGAATAGACAATACGTGCAACTATTTTACAAAAAATATACATTTTTTTACACATATAAGGATGAAGCTACATATTACGAGTATAAATATAGAATTACGATTAAAAAAAAGAATACAGTCTATAATTGATACATACATTGATTTATTTATAGGTATATTGAATTACGTGAGAAATTTTCTTTATATTTCCTTCCTTTGCTTACTTTAACCCTAATTGGTTCCACTATAAAAATGTTTACTATTTTCAACCAAAGTTTAAATTAGTTTATATATGAATATTACGTATTTCTTTATTTTTATCAGTGTGTTATGTCGTTTCGTGGTTTAAAGTAGCTCTTAACCTTCTCCTTAAGTTGAGTTATTTATAAAATGCAGGCACTCTCCAAACGCTTTGGTTAATGTTTAAACTCAATTAAATGAGCCTCCAGTTAATTTTGTGGTTGGCTCCGTTTATCGGTTCACTTATGCATCGAAATAACGGAGATTAGGATGCCATTGAATCGTTAATTTTGGTTCTAGAGCTATTAATATACACTGAATACGTAATTAAAAGCTTAAGTAGCTTGATTAAAATATAAAGTTTTTAATTATTTGATTTATGATTTTTTTATAGTATAGTATGTAAATAATACTGAGCTTAAAAATTATTGAAATAATCTTAGTAATAATATCTAGTAGCATGTTTTACAATTCAATAAAATAAGAATATTGCTTCTTTTTCTTGATTGACAGACACTTGACATTCATAACGACTATAGCTCTCGGAATAATAGGATTTTTTTGCAGAATAAAGCCAATTAAAATTGAAATAAATTCATTTATTTACTAGTAATTAATTAGTATTCCACTTAATAAAAAAAAATGTTTAACCGCCACATTCATCATATGTTCATCATTCATCATCTATACAAATACTAGTAAATACACACAAAATATAGGTGCAAGTTACATTAAATTTAAAAACAACAACCCGAAGGTAGGACTTGCGATAACTTTTTACGAAATCATACGAACGGCGAAGTAAAATTTGGCACAGTAAATATAGCAAAGGGGTGCAGAAAGCTAAAAGTAATAGTTGTAAAAATAACAAGACATAAGAAATAACATAAATAGTAAACACAGTATCTATGTGTTTGACATACATATTTGTATAAAGGTGCCAGCCACTCGTTTGAACAAATGAACAAATTTCTCATTTACCACTGATCTCGTCGTAAACTAGCAATAGATCGCAATCGAAGGTGCACAGTGTTGCATCCCTGCTGAAATACTGCACTATTTTATAGCCATAATAAATTTCGCGCCGTTCGCATTTCCATTTTATATGCTAACCACGTGACTATCTGCCGCAACGTTTCCAACCTATTTCTGAAAATTTTATGATTAAAAAACTACCGCATTCATTCAAAAGCATTTTGAAGTACTATTACTTTTTATAGTCACTTGACGATATGCGGCGTCGTTTTGTAACGAAAATATGACCCTAAATTGTTTTAAAATGAACGTGGCTTATGTGTTACGCATATTTACTCACTTTATTTGATATGCTTTCTATTACACGATTTCACAAATTGGTTATTTTTTACTATTCAACAATGTATTTTTGTTACATCGAATGAATAAGCAAATATTTAAAAAATATTACAAAAAAGTATGCCAGGCTCATAAATTTGTAAAAAATCTGGTGAGAATTTATAGTTTCATAACTGTTTGGTGTAAAAAGTGCAAATATGTTAAATTTACATAGAATATAACTTGTTCGTGAGGTTTAAGAGAACAAAATGGTATAAAAGATATTTCGATTAAGGATTTCATATTTATTACGAATGTACCATCGCATTTATAAAAAAATAGAATATTGGCATTTCACATAATGGTATTTCACTTAGTTACTACAAAATATATAGTATACATAAAATAAAAATATCTACTTAATTCGAGTTTCATACTTTAATAATAAATTTAAATTATGAGTATTAATGAATGTATCCTGTAGGAATTACACATAATATTAAATTCTAAATAGAAATTTCTCCAACTATACGAAAAAGCTTTTACTAAAAGTTTAAATATGCATCAAAGCTCATAGTATTCCCAGTTGACTGAACAATGACCTGGACAACAAAAATCTAGACTGAGCAGCAAATTATTAGCCGAGTACAATTACTGCGGACAATAGTGAGAAAGTGCTGCACGAACGAAATTCACGGCTTCGTGGGAAAATAATGCAAATCCCATTTTCTCTTGCTTTTTGTTGATTGTCTGTGCTTTTTTTTATTGCGCCGTGTTAAATGTTATCCATTATAATATTTCATAATAGTAACCACTTTATTTGTAACTTTGTACGTTGATGGAAATATGAAGAGTGTTATATAAATTAAATTGATGACTGAGAATTTTTGAAGAATATCGTTCGTCATCATTGAAGTGATTATAATAGGTTCATAATAACATGTTATTACAAGAAATCATTCTTATATTTTACTTAGTTCTTTTTTTAAAGGACTATTTCATTTAAAAACCTATGAGGTCTATGGCACGGTAAAGTACTATGTGTATTAACACCAGGTTCTCTGCTATGATGGAGAAGGACAAGTTAGATATACGTAATATAAAACAAACAAATATATAATTTTGTATTCTAGAAATAAAGAAATAATTTACACATATTTTATACTTTACCCTGAGATACCTACACAATCATTAGATTCTTAGTTTATTTGAAAATAATAGAAACACGCATTTCAAAAATATGTAGTTTCATCGTAAAATATTCTACTTGATTTCATGTTTGAAAGGCGTGTGTATCACGCAGCCCACGTCAAAAGAAACACCTCTGCAATGTAATGAAATATGAATAGACTATCTTTACACTATAGCTCCACTCTGTTAAGCCTCAAGTTATTTAGCTTTTTACTCGTACTATAGAACGGTTAATAAAGAACTAGTTAACAGCTAAAAAATATACCTTATATCTTTTTATACAAAGTTTTTACTTTATTAGATGATAAGGTATATACAATTCCTTTCAAAAGTTTACATTATCGGTTTAAAGTATTTGTAAATAACAATAAACAATATAATTGTTTTTTTAGCTTCACGCTGTATCCCGCATTTGGCAGAGTAGACAGAGGGAACCTAGTGTTATGACTCTCCGTTCCCCACTTTCCATCGAATTGAGGCATTGCGTGCTGAGTTGCGGAATTCAACGCCGCGCTTTGCCTTGTTACCAAACCCAGTATATTAACATACTAAATTTTTGTACCCACAACCTGTCGCGTTTACAGTCACTCGCTTGTGCCTCTGCGCTACGACAGGCGCAATTTAAATAATAAAAAATATAAATAAATATTGTTGCACATACTTATTTATATTTTTTATATGAATACGCGTTTAAACATATTATATTACGCATCAGGTGGGTTTTACAAGATTTTAACATAAAAACGTTTTATAATCGAGAACAGAGCACCCCGTCAAGGTCCATGGACGCCCGGTCGTCAATCCGGTCCTCGCCGACACACTCTGTTTCCTATGATACCCGTTGCTTGGATATGCATTTGTGAAACTTGGACATATAATGTGAAAGAAATGTTAATTTATAAGCTAGACCAAAAATCTAGGCACTTTTGTAGCTTCTGTCATATTAAATGATTTAGCTGCATCCCGCAACTTCATTTGCTATACATCCTAGAATATAAAAACACAATAAAACCTAGAATTCCTATGTTTTGCCCTTTTCGGTAGAAATTTCGAGAAATTCTCTCTCACTAGTCCCCAAGGAGCCTACAAAATTTTAGCTTTTTTATGGTCAGTAATTCCACCTGCACGTTGTCATCAGTTAGTGACTAAAGGATGAGTGAAATCTTTTTTCCAATATTATCTGGCTACCCATAAAATACAGTTTGCATCATATTAAAAAAAATATACTTGAATTTTAGAAATGTCAACTGTTACGAACAGAACAGAAAATTATAATATAAATCACAGGTAAAATATGTTTGTCGTATTTTTCGCATTAGATAACAAATTCAGTAGATTGTGAAAGTTAATTTACAACAGAACATAATTTGATAATGCTGTTACTGTTGCGCTTAGCGATCACTTTCTTGCACCAAGGTTGTAACAAGTTTTTACAATTTATGAACGGAAATACAGGCACGTCTAAACATTATTAAGTTTCCTTTCGCTTAACTTTCTTAGAAATTGTATATTTATCGCGAAATCTATTTTAATATATTTATAATAGTAATATATTCTGTCAGACGCCTGTCGTGGCGCAGAGGCACAAGCGTGCGACTGTAAACGCGACAGGTTGTGGGTTCGATTCCCACTCCAGGAAATGGAATTTTTCATTTCCTTGGTTTGGTAACAAGGCAAAGCGCGGCGTTGAGTTCCGCCACTCAGCACGCAATGCCTCAATTCAGCGGAAAGTGAGGAACAGAGTGTCTTAACACTAGGTTTCCTCTGTCTACCCTGCTGTATGCGGGATACAGCGTGAAGCTATGTATGGATGTATACATACATTATATGAATATAATGCCAAAATTACAAATCATAAATATGTATAAAATATCTGCACACTATATTTTAGTATTGCTTACGAATATCTCGTGATTCATTAAGTTTTATTGAGATTCGTGACATCTATGCATAGTTCACGACCAGTATTTTTATTGATCGTTCGCTACTCAGTACCAAGGCCGTAATATATTAGTGGTCTACTTTCGTCAAACGACTTTGAGCACTTATGCAAATGTTGCAAAAAATATTTGTGTGTTATTTTATTCCGTGTTCCTTTACCTTTTATTGCATAAGGTATGTTACAAATAAAATTACCGTAAAAGAATCGAATTTTAGGGCTCTTTTTTAAATATAAGTTTTTTACAATAAATCCTTAAAAAATGAAAATTGTATAAAATTTGATACTTATTTTACTAAAAATCGAAAATAATCTACATTTATTAGAATAATGTTTACTTTTATCATACAATGAATACGTGATCTATATAAAAATAACATGAGTACAAACAATGTTACTATTTCATACCATATATTTATATAAAACTGCTTGAAATAAAGATTAATATTTATGAAAGAAATAATTAATTCCACAAGCAATTCTAACTTGGCCGTCACACCTGCTGCCCTCAAGGGAAACTCTCCCGTCTACAAAAAATCACTGACTTGAATGTTGAACAACTACCTTTTACAACTTTGAAATAAAAATACTATACGAGTTTATAAATATACGATAATGATCACTAAAACGTAAGTAGTTACAAATAGCAACAATTTCAGATTATTCTTTTAAGGAGAATGTTAACTGAATAGCCATTTCGGTTACATGAAAGTAGCATCCGAAAAAGTGCCGCCATTTGTTTCTACATGAATCTTTAATATGCCGACGTTTAATTGTAAGTCTTCCGAGCTAAAAATGGTCTGACTGACAGTGAAACGTCGGGAAAATTCGCGAGCACTCCTGTCCGACCGGTTCACGTTAGTAGCGCCACCGGCACTAAGGAATGCGATATGCCAACATCCATTTATAATGAGGAAACGGAAACGTGGACGGATTTATACAGGAATATAAATCGGATGTAACAAAAGGAAGATGAACTTGGAATAATAAATTGTATTATAAAATTGAAATTTAAAATAGATGTGAATGCAAGATGAATTTATCATATAATTCAAATGTGCTTCATATGATACTAATAACGGGTAAGTCATTATTTTCTTGATATTATAACTTTGTGAAATAATATGGAACTCTATATATAGCTCCTTGCTGATATCGTATTGTAAATGCTTTACTTACATATAAGTGTGTCATGAAGTTTCTGCCTAATGACTTAAGTGATCACAAAATCAGAAGAAACAAAATGACATATATTTCAGAACTGTTTTATAACCTTGTGCCCCAAAAATATTATAGTTCATCGAATAATAATTCGTGTGACGAGGATTTGAACCCATAGTCATCGAACATGGATAAAACATAAATGAGGTTCAATTACGATAGTCATATGCAAAAAAAATAATATTCAAGCATAAATTAACATATTTGTGTGTG
>JAKGSA010003040.1:0-11313 GCA_033558755.1 Philaethria dido
CAAAGCTTTTATGCATGAGTCCACGAACGTTTCTGTGAGGGTAGGACAAATTTTCGATAGATGGGGCCATACATTTTTCGAAATTAACAAAATCATTAAAATTATTTAAAGTGATTTGAATATATGTATACATCTTTACTTCAAATTTATTAAACAACAACAGCGCGCAGTGTACAGCTAGTATGAAATAAAATGAAATTCGAAAAAATATATATTATATGCTATATATAACTTTACTCCATTTAAAAATTTTAAGTTAAAACTTTGAAAGAAACTTAAAAAAAAAAAAACAAATTAAATCATTATTTTACTAAGAAAATACCTATAATACATAAAGAAATTACGAGACTATAAAGAAAAAAAACAGACAATCACCTTAAAATGCATCCTATCCAACTTGGGCGCGACGGGCGGCGCTGAACCACTCCCGCCGGCCGACGCGGCGAGCAACGCCGCCAACACCGCGTCCGCGTACATGTCCGCCACGGGCTGCGCGCGCCACTCCAGCGTCAGCACGGGCAGCTCCACCACCAGCTCCAGGCAGTTGTAGAGCTGCCACCTGCTCTCCGACGCCGAGGGGGTTGAGGAACCGGATATGCGCAGTATGGCGTGCCGGAGCGACGCCAGGGTACCGCCGAAGTATAACGACACTCGCTGTTTTACTGACGATTGGGACAGCTCCGTGTACTCTGCGGGTTATATTGGACAATTGGTTTAAAAATTAAAAATCTTGGGGTACAAAAAAATTTAATTTGGTTATAATTGGGCTCGCGAACATATTGTCTTCTGCGCAACCATCTGCGCGAACCTCTGATAATTCATAAAAATATTTCGGGCTATACCACCAATTACCACACAACAGTTTCTAATTCGAACAGAAAGCAGCACACAAAGTGTCTTGACTTCACTTGACTTGTGTGGTAGAGTACTAACTAGTTTGAATAAATTAGCCATATTGGCGTTTATTGTTTATTGTTTATTGGTGTTTTCATATATATTTTTAAAATATATATATATATATATATTTTGTTACTAAATAAGTGAATAACACTTTAACATATTTTTTTTTTTCAAACTATCTAAATAAGACCTCACTGTTAAGATCCTCTGGCGCCAATATATGATAATTGAAATTCCGTTTAACAAGAATGCCTTGCAACTGCTTGCCTGGCACCGGCGCCTCCATCGCTAGCGAACCCATCACCTGAAAATAAATATACACATATACATATCTCCACGCTGTATCCCGCATATAGCGGGGTAGGCAGAGGGAACCTAGTGTTAAGACACTCCGTTCCTCCCTTTCCACCGAGTTGAGGCATTGTGTGCTGAGTGGCGAACCTCATCGTCGTGCTTTGCCTTGTTACCAAACCCTGGAAATGAAAAATTCCATTTCCTGGAGTGGGAATAGAACTTGTGCCTCTGCGCCACGACAGATGTTAAAATGATATAAATATAATAATATAATCATATTTTAGTCCCAATTATTTTAGGACTTTTGTTTTAGGATATTTAAGAGATTGTATATTTGCGTATATATGTATGTACCTAAGGGATATCTGTATTAATGTGTATACCTTAGCAGTCTTATCCCCCCTGAAGGTGAGCGCGAGTTGCTGCGTGTTGCGCGGCGTGTGTATGGCGAGGCGGCCGCGGTGCTCGCGCTGCAGCGCCGCCTTCAGGCGGGACATCTCGTTTTGTTCACCGTGGACGAGAACCTACAACCCATATTTGTTCATTCATTCATTCATTTATACATTCATTCATAAGCTCGTGAACTATTAGTCAGATCTTATTGATTTTTTTTTTATTGATAAAGGATGGCAAACGAGCAGAAGGACTACCTGATGGTAAGTTGTTCTTCGCCCATGGACATTTACAACACCAAAGGAAATGCATTGCCGATCTAGTGTTCCGATGGGATTGGGAGGAAATAATGTTGTGGCCGCGGCAATTCGCCACCGAAACCACCACATTCTGGAGAAAGAATGGGTGGGAATAGGGAAAACCTGGCTTACATGCCATCGAACCGGAACACATCCTTAGCGGATATTTGGCGGATCGTCTTTGACATTTATAGAACGAATGAATTTCATTCAAGTATTTATGTCTTTGTTAATAAGGTGTGCCAACAAAATGTTAGACATCGTATGAAAATTAAAATTTTAACAAAAAAATCAAATTAGAAACTGAACTGAAAAGTATGTTACGAGTAACTCAAAAACTACTCACCGGATTATTTATTCTTTTTTATATGATAACTAGTGGTAATATGGTCCTATTTAAATTTTATTAAAATCTTACGCGTTGCTTTAGAGTTATTCATAATAATTATTTAGTACATTGTATCACCAGATTTTCCCCTTTCCCACCCATCCTTTCCCCAAAATGTGGTGGTTCTGATAGTGGACTACTACATTGTCCCCTCTTCCATCAGTATCCTCTAGGTTGGCAACGCATCTACAACATCTCTGGTGTTGTAGATGTCTATGGGCGAAGGTAACCACTTACCATCAGGTGGTCCTGAAGCAAAAACTTTGTACCCCTTTTTAAGAAAATTACGGGGACTGAGAAGCAGGAAACTTGGCACACTTATAGTTTATATAGAGAAGAATTGCAGAATGATAATATTTTTTATAAAATTATATTAAATTGATAAAATAAATGTTACGCACACTACCAGGGTTTGACATCCATGTTTATATAAAGTGACATATACATTGCTAAAGACAACGCGTTGTCAACGCGTCAACGGGGACACTAGTATATATAGTAAGGGAAGAGAAAATCTAGTGTTAAGACACTTTGCTGTCCATTATTTGAAATATTTATTTATTATATATTTGGGTGCGGAACTCAACGCCGCGCTTTGTAAAAAAAATATGACAGTATCTTTAAATAATAACCAAATCATAGTATCGCAATATCGTAATATATTTCATACTTAAGCGCTAAAAATTTTTATATTTTAACCGAATTCAAAAAACGGAAGAGGCTTTCAATTCGATTGCTTTTTTTATCTATTACTGCTTATTTTTTTACTAGATGGACCATTTGTGATGATTTTTTTTTAATATGATAGCTAATACTTGTGATATAGTCCCATTTAAATTTAGTTATAATCTGACGAGTTGTTTTTGAGTTATTCGTAATAACTTTACTTTTTACTGTATTGTATTTGAATTCGATTTTTTTATATTAAAATCCTTATTATTTATTTCAAATATTTGTTTTATCATTGGGTTGAGTAATTAACACTTTAAAATATTATTGGGGAACGGAGTGTCTTAACACTAGATTCCTTCTGTAAAGTATCAAAAATAGAGTCAAATGCTTTCAGAAATCCAAATGAATTTATATATATTACATACATATATCACACTTTTTTTTTCTTCTTTTTTTTTATTGATAACGGACGGCAAACGAGCAGAAGGACCACCTGATGGTAAGTGGTTACCTTCGCCCATAGACATCTACAACACCAGAGATGTTGTAGATGCGTTGCCAACCTAGAGGATACTGATGGAAGGGGGGACAATGTAGTAGTCCACTATCAGAACCACCACATTTTGGGGAAAGGATGGGTGGGAAAGGGGAAAATCTGGCTTACATGCCATCGAACCGGAACACATCATTAGATATTTGGCGGTTCGTCTTTGACATGATAGTGGTCGCGAGCCAGTCGGAGGACGAACCTCCTACTTACTAATTTAATATACTTTTACGCATTATTTAAAAAAATTAGCACTTTGCCCTCCTTCTCTATATAAATAATAAGTGTGCGAAGTTTCATGCTCCTCCGTTCGCTTAATTTTCGTAAAAAGTGGTACAAAGTTTTTGCTTGATGTATTTATATATAGATATATTTGTGTATTATTAAATTTGTGCATAGCAGGATTCGAATCTGCATCTAAAGGTATTCATCTATAGGCTCTAAGCTATACGTTATTGATCTACGTTGAAATTATCCCGTATATAGGGTATGTATGTAGTATGCCAGGGTAGGCAGAGGGAACCTGAGAATCTAGTGTTAAGACACTCCATTCCCCACTTTCCGCCGAAGTGAGGCATTGCGTGCTGAGTGGCGGAATTCAACGTCGCGCTTTGCCTTGTTACCAAACCCAGGAAATGAAAATACTAAACTTTACATTTTCTGAAGTGGAAATCGAACCTACAACCTGTCACGCTTACAATGGCACGCTTGTGCCTCTGCGCCACTACAGGCGTTAGAAGCATAAAAGTATGAAAATAAGTAAAAATAAGTAGAAATATAAGTCGAATCATAACTAATAGAAGTTTAGGAAAGTAATATTTATGTAGGTAGGGTAAAATAAAACATCCTGTATCTATCTCATAATATATAATTTAAAAAAAATAATAATAAAATTAAGGTACAAAAAAATTCTGGTTAAGCAGGAGGGCAAGTGGGTCATATTTAATTTTAAAAATCCTGCTATGTCGGCAAAAGTGTGAAACTGCAAATAAAAAAAAATATTACTATATTAATTTTACAGATTTGAACCCCTACACTTCAGAATTCAAAACAAAACTATGTTATTGGTAAATTTTGTACCGATAATACCCATGAGAGGGTTAAACCCTAAACTTAAACTTCAGTTTATGTGTGACTTTGGAAAACGCAAAATCTAATATGTACAAAATAAACACACAAGTATACTGAGTGTCTTAACTCTGTGGGGACTTTCGTACAAGTCTTTGCAGAATCTATAACTTTAAATCTAATATTATTAAGGCAATTAAAAATGTACTGTATGTTAAGAAAAATATTAATAATTTTAACAAAGTTATGATGCACATAATATAAATACAAGAAATAGGCTTAAACTTGTAGCGCCTGTAACTCGATTTCCTCATTGCATCGAGTCCGTAATTCTTTATGGACAATGTGTATACTTTTACAATAGGATCCCAGAAAACGTCCGAACTTCCATTTTACAATTTAAAAAATTGTAAAAAGATGTTTGTGTGTTAAAGGTTATTACCTAATTAGTGATTTTATAAATGATAACACACCTGGGAATGAAATGCTCGCTCCAGTCTGTTTCAAAAGTATCATTGCAAATAATAAAGAATTGTAAACCATTGTCGAATATAAAAAAAAAAGTCCCACTGAGTTTCTGCGCCGGTTCTTCAGGTCTGGAGGCAGCATTAAATTTAGTGAACCGGTTGTAAATTATTTGACGTTCAAAAAATGAAGCTTGTAACTTCTTATTTTGAATAAAATTATTTGACTTTGACTTTGACTTTGACATTATAAAAGAGGAGGAGAATCACGCAGGTAGTAGGAATACGTCAGACTGAAAACGTGATCGGTTGTGGGTTCGATTTTCGCTGATTGAAAAATTATTTATTTTTAGTTTCACGCTGTATCCCACATAGCAGGGTAGGCAGATGAAATCTAGTGTTACAACACTCTGTTCACTTTCAATTCTGTTCCTCACTTTCCGTCGGATAACTGCCTGTCGTGGCGCAGACACAAACATGTGAGTAAACGCGACAGGCCAGGTGCGATTCCCACTCCAGGAAGTGAAAAATTCTAAATATTATTTACTATTTTTATTTCCCGAGTCTGGTTACAAGGCAAAGGCGTTAAATTCCGCCACTCAGCACGCAATGCCTTAATCCGGCGGAGAAGTTATTATAGTTTAAAATTTCAATCCTCTGCTCTGGTAAAACAACGCGGCTTTGAGTTTTACCACTTACTACGCAATGTCACGAACTCTGGCGGAAAGAGGTGAACAGAATGTATTGACACTAGGTTTTCTCATTACTCGAAATAAAACAAGAAGTAGTTTTTTTTTGTGTAGCATACGTTAGTAAAGTTTTATCCTACAGAGATACTAACAATAAAAAATGTCAAATTTAAAATAGAATCTACTCCAATTTTTTGACTTAAGATTGGCACTTAAACTTTTTTAGTTGTTTTGGCACAATTTTTTTTAAGTTAATTAAGCACTCATCAGAACTAAAGGTTTAGAACTTAAAATTTGACCCACAATAACTAACATGATACGTTAAATAAAATCTAGTAAAAATGATCTTGATGTGGGTTCGATTCCCACTTCAGGAAGTGTAAAAGTTTTGTATTTTCATTTCCTGGGTTTGGTAACAAGGCAAAGCGCGGCGTTGAGTTCCGCCACTCAGCATGCAATGAAATAGGTTCTCAGGTTCCCTCTGGCTATCCTGCTATGTGCGGGATACAGCGTGAAGCTAAAAAAATGATCTTCAAGCTTTTCTAAAAAAAAAACATAAATAATGAAGAGATTTATTACCAAGACAGTATTTTCAAAGACGACAGTTAATTACATATCAAAATATATATGTTACAATTTTTGACCTGAATAGCATTAAAAATACTCTTACATGAGCATCTACAGCACACACCCGAGGGAAATTACGACTCAATGAAGTAACTGTTTCACTGGAAACGTCGTAAATATGTCATTTGGATTACTTTAGTTTGCTTTAAATAAAAATATACAATATACATATATAGAATTCTTATAATAATCATGACATATACAAACATATATACAAACACACATATACACTATACAGCAGTAGCGAGTCGTTCATATAACACGGTCCCTACCAGCTTACCTTCTGTAAATGAAAATAAATTTTGTGGAAAAATTTAGGAGCAAAATTTTTTAAATAGAAGTATGAGAACTGAAAAAAGGTACCGAGAAAATGTGGAGCTTAAATTGCAATTGATTTTGCAAAAAAACAAGTGTGTGAGACATAAAAAAAAAAGGGCCCCAGTAAAATATTGGGTATAAATCTATACCGGCTTCCCTAAATATACCGGCTTCTCTAAATATATGTACCGGCTTCCCTAGGTATACTGGCTTCTCTAAATATATGTACCAACTTCCCCAAATATATACCGGCTTCTATAACTTTACCGGCTTACCTAAAATTGACTTACCTAATTAAAATTTTCACCCCTCGCCACTGCTATACAGTATATTTTCCGTTACTAATCATTTGGCACCTGCTCTATATAACAAAGCTTGAAGCTAGTGTTAAGACACTCCTTTCTCCACTTTACCATGTCTTTTGCAAAAAATACTGTCAGCTAAGCCAACGATCCATTTTGACATATAAAACTTAAATATTTTTCCGACACGAGATGAATAGTGCCGTTTTAAACACTATAACAACGTGTGAAGGAAAAACTTTCATGGAAATTGTGCAAAAGAACTACGAAGGAGTATATAATTTGGCATACCTTAAGTTTATATGTAGAAGAAGTTTAAGTATCCCAAATTCTATACTCATAATGATGTATTAGAGATATATTAAACTAATAAAATGAATCTTACACACAGTACAATATGTACACTTTTGTTTAAAGTGACATACCCGTTTCTACCGATGGGGAAGAAAGGTTCTCGAGTGGCGACCACGAACCGGAAGGCGTAGCGAGGGACGGCCCCCTACTAGATGGACCGACGACCTAGTCCAAATTGCGGGAAAGCGCTGGATGCAGGAGGCATCCAGTCGTGCTACATGGCGATCTATGGGGGAGGCCTATGTCCAGCAGTGGACGTCTTCTGGCTGACGACGACGACGACCCGTTTCTAAAGTAACGCGTATTTTACTCGTCGATTATAAAATAACCGACTATAAATAAAATGCACTAAAAATATAAAATTATTACTTTCAATTATTAACTCAAAAACTACACGTAATCTTGATTAAATTTAAATGGGACCATATTAGAAGCATCATTATATAAAAAAGCTTAAAAATTAGTTCACCCAGTAAAAAAATCGGTAACAAAAAAAAATACAATCAAAGTCAAAGTCAAAGTCAAAGTCAAAGTCAAAGTCAAATAATTTTATTCAAAATAAGAAGTTACATTCTTCATTTTATGAACGTCAAATAATTTACAACCGGTTCACTAAATTTAATGCCTCAGACCTGAGAAGAACCGGCGCAAGAAACTCAGTGGGACTTTTTTTTTATTCGTAATTTCTTTTTTAATCAAATTGAGAACTTCCTTTTTTCAAGTCGGTCAATTAAGAAAATGAAGCTAATGATTAATTTTTGTTATAATTAAACAGTGTTTTAATTAAACAAAGGCAAGGCTAAAACAATCATGGCTTAATAGCTTTTCGCCGATATTGAAATGAAAAGTTGTTCGACTTGTAGAATGGCTATTTTAATAAGCTTTCTTCGACAAGTTGGGGTTAAAAATTTTGAAAAGTTTTTATTAAAATTGGAATTTCATTTAAACTAGTGTCCCCGTTGACGCGTAAATAACGCGTAATTTTTTTTTTTTTTTTTGGATACCGGATGGCAAACGAGCAGAAGGACCGCCTGATGGTAAGTGGTTACCTTCGCCCATGAACATCTACAACACAAGAGATGTACTAGATGCGTTGCCAACCTAGAGGATTCAGATGGAAAGGGAGGATAATGTAGTAGTCCGCTATCGGAACCACCACATTTTGGGGAAAGGATGGGTGGTAAAGGGGAAAAACCTGGCTTACATGCCATCGAACCGGAACACATCATAAGATATTAGCGGTTCGTCTTTGACATGATAGTGGTCGCGAGCCAGACGGAGGACGAACCTCCTACCACCAAACATGTGGCTTTAGCAATGTATATTAAAATGGATGCCAATCCATTGTGGTTGTGTGTAACATTTATTTTATTAATGTAGTATACTTTGTATGCATTATTTTAAAAAAATTTTAGCATTCTGCACTCCTTCTCTATATAAAATATAAGTGTGCCAAATTTCATGCTCCTCCGGCCGTGTAATTTTCGTAAAAAGGGAAACAAGTTTTTGGTTCACGTATTTATAAATAGATTAGAAGGACACCGTCGTTGCCAATGGGAAAGCGTCTAACAATCGACATGATAGGTTGTGGGTTCGATTCCCACTCAGGAGAATGAACATATATAAATTATTACTTCTCAAGAAACTTTTTGAAAAAAAAAAATACAAGTAACATACATTTTCTATTAACTACATTCAATTCTTTTTAACATTAACCTCAACACATGGTAAAATTAAATGAATTGAATGTATTCACAGCATTGTGGACTCTATATTACTTTGCAATAAGTACTAAAATCGCATATCATTTTCAAAAAAATCTTCAAAAAAGATTATTCAGTTTTGAACTCTACAGTATTAAAAATAAGAACCAATTTATACATTAGATAGCTAATGAATAAGCAAGTAGCAATGGGAGAAGAATTAAAGGTATTAATTCAGTCGATAAGTCTTGTTGCCTTTCGAGTGAAATACGAAAGAGTTTGGGAACACACGATTTTTCAGATCTTAGAACAGCTTAAAATTGAGACCATTGAGGCTCAGTGGAACTGCGTCTAACTGTCCGTGATAGGTTGTAGGTTCGAAAAGTTAGGTAAATTATTTATTTTTTTCATTTGTCTGCTATGGTAAGACATATTGTGGCGTTAGGCCACTATTTAGCACGGAAAGTAAAGTAAGCAGTATAAATAGGCGAAAAGTGGAGAACGGCGAATCATAACACTATGTTCTCTATGAATTTTAAATCTACGAGAATTTTGATATCTACGAGAAAAAGAGTAAAGATTTTTCTTATAACTCTCTACATATTACATTTTTAAATTTTCATAGAATTTATTTTATCTAGTTCATGAAAGGTAATAAAAAATAAGTCATTGTTTTTTTCTAGGATTTCCTTAGGATTAAATTTTATTGAACCTTTGTTAAAAAAAATTATTGCATTGAAGGGGCCGACCTCTACTCAAGGAAATGACTATGTTTAATTAATTTTCATATCCTTACTCACATAAGACAAAGCGTGGCATTGTGATTTATCACTTAACAAACCACGGCTCAATTTCTGACGAAAAAAAGAGAAAAGAGTGTCGTGACACTAAATTCACATACTATTCCGTTTGCGAGAAAAAACATACATACATACACAAAACAACAATAACAAGGAAAATAACATTAAAGCGTATTCGTATTGTAATTGCAAAGTAAATGGCATTTTTAAAAATTCAATACACGAACAGCACACGACATAAAACATGTAGATCGTTAGAGCTTAATTTGTTTTTATATAAAAAGGAACCTCGCAAAGGTGTAAAAATGTACGTGCGAACAATTATGGGGACACTTTGTGGTGTTGGCGCTTTGAAAATATAAATGTACAGTGAGATGTATGAGATATTGGGTGTAGGTTCGTATCCCGTTTGAAGGTATTTGGAAAAAAAAGCAGCGTATGCTTTATTTAGTCAGAGAAAACCTAATATGAAGGCGTTAGTTTGTTTGTTCGCTTTCCGTCCAAATTCGTGATATTCCGTGTTGATTGGCGCAACTTAACGACTTGTAATCATTTTCCCGAGTGGGTATATTATATATGAACTCGAGAGCTGCTTACAATTATTATTATTTTTTTTTTATTTTTTTTTATGGATAACTGATGGCAAACGAGCAGAAGGACCACCTGATGGTAAGTGGTTACCTTCGCCCATGAACATCTACAACACCAGAGGCGTTGTAGATGCGTTGCCAGCCTAGAGGATACAGATGGAAGGGGAGGACAATGTAGAAGTCCGCTATCGGAACCACTACATTTTGGGGAAAGGATGGGTGGGAAAGGGGAAAACCTGGCTTACATGCCATCGAACCGGAACACATCATAAGATATTTGGCGGTTCGTCTTTGACATGATAGTGGTCGCGAGCCAGACGGAGGACGAACCTCCTACCACCAAACAAAAAAATTATCATAAATTTATTTATTTTTACAAATAAACCTTAACCTATAACAATAGTAGTTTATATCACAATAATATAAATGCAAGAAATTGTGTGCCCATTTACTCAAAAACTGCTGAACAAATCTAGATGAAACTGTATACTAATAGTTGAGAAGTATGATTCACAATGATTGCAGGTTCAAATCTAGTTTATAGAAGTGTAAAAAAACAACTTTACGCTTTATTACACAGCAGGAAAACTAGCTGCTTTGCCACTTTCCACCTTAATTTGAGATATTGCATGTTGATTGGCGGAACTAAACGCCGCGTTTTCAGTTAAAAAACTGAACTTTCAAAATACAATTTTCGTAGATGTAGGAAATAAAATTACTGAAAAAATTTAAATCTCAAAGTGTGTGACAGCATTTACGTAATCCCATTAATTTTCGCGCGTCAGAGCCGTCAAATTGGGTTATTTTGATGTCATGCGATTATAATGCAATATCATGGGTATATTTATTAAATATTTCATACTTTGGTGGTAGGAGGTTCGTCCTCCGACTGGCTCGCGACCACT
>JAKGSA010003041.1:0-11309 GCA_033558755.1 Philaethria dido
TTAAAGCACAGTGAACCAGCAGACGGTCATTTAAGAAAAAATCTATGAATTTTCTTAGAGACAAAGTTTAAGATGTCTTTTGTCTGAAAGACTTTTTTCATAGCTTCATTCACTTTTTAAATATGCTAATAAAAATCAGGTGTTGTATAATATTATAAGTATAATATATAATATGACTTAATTAAAACACGTAAATTGATGATAATTTCCATGGGAGTTGTTTGGTGATTTTTGTGTGAAAAACGACTGTCGCTCATTAAATCTCGCGACCGCGATATTAATCGCTTCACCGCAGAAGCTTGCATTATTTCATGTTTGTGACAGTCACTGGGGAGAGAGGCGTTACTGAACTTTTATTATAATTAAACGTTTCACAAAGTTTAGATAAACATGAAAAATATATGAAGTTTATTGTTCATTTTTCGCTTTCGTCAAAGTAACTCAGTTTTAGTTCATTTGCATAGTTATTTAACTTGTCATATAAGCTAAAAAAATAGCTTATCGCTTGTTATGTTTACAACAACGTTATAGCCGTTGCCGCGAACAAAAAACAATAATATTTTCACTAACACATTATATATTCACGTCACGTCCAACCTCATATAAAAGGCAATTAGCCATAATATTTCATTTTGACGAAAAAACTGTCCGATACGCATTTCTCCATTAGGGTCGCTATAAAAATGCAAATATCAGACTACACCGCACTGCATTTTATATTTAGTCAGCAAACACGTTTTTAATTAATTCGCTTATTTATTTGGCCATTGACGGTACTCTGGTATCCTGGAATGGTATTACAGGCGTATTACAGATGTACCTTTGATTGAGTGTGATTTCAATGAAATGTTAAACCTACGATGCTTATTGTAAACAGTCTGCAGTGAATGCTTTTAATTATTTTTACGCATACATTGAGATATTTATACATAATGTTTAAATTCATCGTTACACATATCCACTCCCGTAGGAAGTGAAAATATGATGATATTTTACAATGTTTTTCAGATTCGAGCCTTAAATGAAAATATTAATATGTTCATATATGATGTTCTAGACTACAAAGAATAGCAAATTATTACCTGGCTTCTTTAAACATCCAACACAAGTATATTTTTTTGCATCTTCAAGCTTTTTCTTACATATCAATCAGGGTGGGCCTTGGGCCTTCCCTTCCTAATCAGAAAGAAAGTTCTGGTAAGGCAAAAAGTACAGCGTTGGGTTCCACCACACAACACACATTGTCTCAGAATCGAGCGGAAATTGAAAAACGAAGTGTCTTGACACTAAGTTCTCTATGACTTGTATGCGAGAAAAAGCATGAATTTAAGCACTTATTTGTCTTCACTTTGTCAGACTCATTATTATAAGAGTAGATTTATAAGATTTCATTTTTCAATTTGCCATAATTTTCAATGAAACATGTTATGTTTCTATCGTGCGTTTAATATCGCTATAACCACATTAACGCTATGTTATAACAAAATATGTTTTCAATACCGTTCATTATTAAAAATGTTTTCATTTAAAACATATCCTTCCTGGTACCGTTAGGATAAAAATACATTCATGCATGTATATTATTGAAGAAAATGTTTATATGGATTTTATACCGTAAAATCATCCGTTTCAAAGGATGTAAGTAGTTAATGGTATTACATTAAAATTTAGAATTTATTTATTCTATTATTTCTTTGGGTTACAGGTGTCAAAAAATATAAAAATTATTAAGAGAATAATTAATATTAATAAGGTCGCAATGTTTTATATGTTATTTTTTTGTATATAAGTATAATTAGATATTACATTTTATCAATCTATATATTTCCGGTTTTCAGCTTTCCGCCCGAAATCGAAAAATAGCGTGTACAGTGACCTAATTCAATATCATTGTGCTTCTTACCAAAGCGGGCTAATAAAAATATATATATTATAAACAATAAAAAACCCGACTGCATAAAGAAACTGAAATGAAAAGAACAAGCCCAATACAGAAAATAGAAAGATTAACTATTTTTATTAAGTCGAGACCCATTTTATATCTTACAAGACCTCGTGGGAAGGTATGAATGGTTAAAGAATGGTTTAATGAATTAGGAGTGACATCACATATCTAAGAACATTTGCGCTGTAAATACCTATTTAACGTCACCTTAATTATATAAAACTGTCCAGGGTTAGGGAGATATGAGGTAATATAGGATATTACAAACATACGTAATACGCAGGAAAAATTTGACCTCTTCTGACAACCGGGTAATTAATTTAATTGTAATCATTCCTTATTTTGCACCCCTAACTATAATAAAGACTGTCAGATACTGAGTTCTACTGCTCTACTACGGTATCAATTTGATGCGTTTAATAATGAAGGTCACGTAAAAAGCTTGAGGACCCCGCGGAGAGCATGCATGAATAGGTTAATGACTGTGGACAAGGCGAAAGAGGTATACAGGTAGCGTTTGGCGCTCCGTTTTCTCTGATTACCCCGCTAGGGATAAAGCGTGAAGTTAGGTAGGTAGGTAAAAATAAATTTCATTCTTAAAAATCAAAAATCAAAATTTATAGTTTTTTTTTTTTTTTTATTGATAACGGACGGCAAACGAGCAGAAGGACCACCTGATGGTAAGTGGTTACCTTCGCCCATAGACATCTACAACACCAGAGATGTTGTAGATGCGTTGCCAACCTAGAGGATTCAGATGGAAAGGGAGGATAATGTAGTAGTCCGCTATCGGAACCACCACATTTTGGGGAAAGGATGGGTAGGAAAGGGGAAAACTTGGCTTACATGCCATCGAACCGGAACACATAAGATATTTGGCGGTTCGTCTTTGACATGATAGTGGTCGCGAGCCAGACGGAGGACGAACCTCCTACCACCAAACGAAAATTAAGAATAATGAATTTGTAACTGATTTTGATTTGATGATTGAATAGAAAAATATTAAGATAAGAATTAATAGTGATAAAGTTTTGTTGAAAAGGTCGCACTGTTTTTTTTTGTTTAATTTTTTTGTATATAAATATAATAAACATTGTATCATTTTTATTTATCTTTTTTTTCGTTTTAAGTCACACGTTTTCAGCTTTCCGCCCGAAAATGAAACATGGTGTGTAGAGTGGCCAAATTTATCAACGTTGTGCTTCTTACCAAAGAGGGCTGATAAATATAATAAAATTAATTTAATTGTAATCCTCCTCCATTTCGCACCCCTAACTATTATAATTACTGTCAGATGCTGAGTTCCACTGCGCTACTACGGTCTCAATTTGATGCGTTAAATCATGAATTTGTAAATTATTCTTCCAAATCAAAAATCAAAATCTATAGTTTTATTCTTTTTCTGAAAAACTTATAAAAAAGTAGAATTAAGAATCTTCTATATAATCTAATAACAACATCAGGCTCTACACAGATAGAAAACATAAGGGTAGTCGAGATTAGGAATCTTAGAAAGCGGGAGATGGCGGGATCGCTGAACGTTATTTACCTACTAACCCAACTGATGTTTATCGCATCGATTTGTTTAAACTACATATTTGTAAGCTTTGTGGTCTTATTAAGTTTTAAGAAAGAAATATAAAAAGAATACACAAATTAAAATAGGTCATTAGTAAAATTATTCACTTTCATATAGATAGAATATATGAAATATATGAAAAGGAAAAGTAAATATATTTATTTTTTTGCCTCATGATGATGATGATGATGATGATGTCCTCCTAGACGTATCCGTCGATGGCGACACACTGATTTGCCAGGTGTCATCTGCGCGGGAATATGTTATAGTACGTAAGTGTGTGCGCATACACAGACGCACTCTCTCGTCCGCTCGTTCCTTATTCCAATGGAACGGAGTACCGCTACTATCAGAGGAACGATTGGATGCAGTGTCTGGCCGATGATAACTGCACGCGCCCTCTACCGTCGCCCTGGGCCATCCACCTTGCCTTGCTGGTTCGCCAACTCCGCCAGGCCGTGGTGCACTTTCTGCGTTGGGCTGCCATCCTCGCCACCGAACCAGACTTTTGTGCTTAGCAGGAGGGAACTGCTTAGTTGGACTTCTGCATTTTTTTTATCACTTTTATTAACTAAATCTTGATGTATTTTATGCCTCATAGCAAAATATTGAAAGAATTTCGCGCTAAGACACTCATTTTTCCTCTTCTTTCCATTTGACTTCGAGATATTGCGAGTTGAAAGACGGAACTAACGAAACTAAGCGCTGTGAGTGTGACAAGAGGAAAGAAATGAATTGAATTTAAGTATGATATTCCCCGGAGCCTAAATCGAACCCACAACTAATGCTTATATACAGATGTTGTCCCACTGCGCCACCATACCCTCAATTTAACTTTAATTAATCTAGCAAATGTATTTTATTAAACCTTATAGAAACAATAATTTAATGGAACATCGCTACGTTTTCACTTTTCGCCTATTTATAATCAAAATCTAATGTTAAATTTTGTCTAACCGGCTACAGCTCTACACATTTCGATTCCGACATAACGGCGTTGCTTGTATGAAATTTGAATCAATAACAATTGCTTGTACAGTGTATATGTTAGACACGTTCAAGTCATGTCACGACGGCATCTAAAAATAAAGATATGGAACAACCCATAATATGGATAGTATTATAAAGAGGAATTTCTCTTTTTATAACCGCATAGCAGGTTTTGTCAAAAAGTACCTATTATAACCCTCCATTCCTCGCTTTTCACTCAAATTTGATATTTTGCGTGTTGAAAATTGAAATTCAAAGCTACTATATGTATTAGGAAACCGGAGAAATAAAAATTATTATTATTATTAATAATCGAGTGGGATCGAACTCAAAATCAATCGTGTTTACTGTCAGATGCTGTCTCATTGCGTAAAGATGATCCATTATAAATATATCTGCAAATAATATTACATTAGGCGATCTCAGAATAGAAAGAAGATAATCAAAACGTAACATTCTTATATTTTTTCACCAAACAAATCAAAGTTTTTATGTAAAATATTACAAATAAATTTTGAAAACGAGGATCATACTCAAATATATATTTCCATCGAAAATCCAATAACATAATCTTAGGATCCATCCAGACTGTAAACATTAGAACGGTACTGGATTAGCAATCTCGGAAAGTATTAGATCGCGAGACGTTATTTACCGACCGCCTCGACTGATTTCAATCGTACCGATTTGCACACAGGACGTATTTAGTATAGGATATTGAACATGTACACTTGGGTTTACTTACTGTTGGAATTTAAATATAGTTGTATACTTTTAAAGTGAATTTATAGGAAATTTGGTACAAATATATGCTCATATAAACATAAATATTTCTATAATTAGCTATATTCGAACTCATTAAATTTATTAACCAAGGCAAAGCGCGTCGTTGAGTTCCGCCACTCAGTACGCAATACCTGAATTCGGCGGAAAGTGGGGAACAGAAATCTGAAAAGAGAACAGAGTGTCTTAACATTCGGTTCTCAAATTTCCTCTGCCTACCCTGCTATGTGCGAGATACAGCATGAAGTTAAAAAAAAGGAAAGAATAATATCATTTTTTAAGAAGAAGAGTAAACTTTCGTAACAATTTCTAACATTTCATTTAGAATTGAAAATTAAAATGATCAATAAGATTAATAAACCTAAATCATTTCACGTAATTACTATAAAAACAAAAAAAAATACCTATCAATATTTTTACAATTACAACTAACAGTTCTAACAGACAAACGATTTTTTATATATAAACCAATAAAGACATATCGTATACGATCCGCCTCTTTGCAGACACCGCAATTGAGATTTCCTTGGTGATTGAAAACGTAAGTACATGTCTGTTCCCTATATCGATGCGGGTTTATCTGCTGTTAGGGAAGTGATGAAATAAACTATAATTATAAAACTATCGAGAAAAAAATATAAAGTGAAGATTAAAAAAAATATATTGTTTTTTATTTTTCTACTCGTGACAAAAGTTGGCAATGTCCAAAGATTCAAGATTGCAATTCAACTGGGGAACGAAACTAGAATTGTTGTCGCTATTTCATGCGAATACGGTTTATATAGTAATTGTTAATTCTAATTTCCGCCACTTAATATGCTGTTTCGAATTCAGATGGAAAGCGGCGAACGAAGTGTTTAGACACTAGGCTGACTGTCAAACCTGCTTTGCGTGATAAAGCTTCACTTAAAACACTGTTTTTCAGTTACTTAAAACTATTTATAAGCGTCATTCGGTATTGACTCTCATAATTTAATTAATGAGCAGAAACTCCCTTAGTGGGGAACGGAGTGTTTTAACACTAGGTTTCTCCTGTCTACCCTGCTATATGCGGGATACAGCGTGAAGCTATGTATGTATGTATGTATGCAAACTCCCTTATGTCCAAAAATTCCACCCATCCCTTTGCATTACAACAAATTAAGACTACAATTTGAGTAACAAACATAAAAAGTCAATATTCTTTCTTTTCTAGTAAAAATATAACAACATCTATTCTATATACACGATATTATTAGTTGTATTATTATGTTCACGCGACTGCCAAGTCACGTTATTTCTATACAAATGAAGGAAACTTTTACAATAATATGAAAATGATGACTCAGCTGTATATGGGATCTCGCAACCTTTTACGGTGATCCTTATAGGATCCTAGAGTGTTGCAAGGCTTGCCTGTTTTATGTTTTCTTGTTCTTTATGATACTTCCTATACTCGTACCTGCGCGAGGTGCATTTGATATCGAGCTTAGTAACATTTACTTTAAGATATATGTATGTTATGATATTTTTTTGATGATAAGAAAGAGAAATGTTATTTATGTACTAGGTTTTTGTTTTTTTTTTAGTTTCACGCTGTATGTAATGCAACGCCATTAGCAAACTAGCTAACTTGAGAGAACTACCACTCGAAAGAATATTTATTATTTAACTTAAATGTTTCTCAAATATGTTTTCGCTTTACGACAATCAACGAACAACGAAAATCTAATAAATTTCGATTTAAATATTTTTTACAATTTAAAAATTGTAATATTTAATGATATATCGATAGTAAAGGACCATACCTAGCCGACTTTCAATGAACATAGACGAATGGTATAGAATTGATGGGTGCTAGTAACGACTTCACTTGGTCACAATACAAATCTACTTAATTTGAGTGAACTGTATCAATTGAGTGTTTGTTCGTTCTTTGTTGGTGGGAACATCGTGTTCTGAAACAATGCTAGTATGGACGAAATGCTCAAAGTAAAAAGATGGCACTTTGGTTTCAATGTCGTGTAGTAGGCATTTTTACTTTGTACTTGTAGAAGAATTTTTAAAATACATTCTTTTATGAAATTGTATACAGTCTTGGACGGTCTCGAACGGTTCTCTAGCCAATAGATTTTACGTTTCCTAAAAATGTTTTTCTTATACTAAAAGTGAATAACGTTAAAAATGTTAATTATATGTAAGGATTTTTAGTTTTAATGGAGTTATTATTGTTAATCATTACGTTTAGTGATTAAAGGTTTTGTTATAATATTCTAATTGTATTAGAATATTATAACAAATTTGGAGCAAAAATGTGATGATGTCTAATAAGTGGGCGTTGACGCTGCGCTGCAGTTTCCAACTTTAGCAGTTGTCAACGTATCTTCTGTTACCGTATATTAAGCCCTATTTGTTCCTAATAAACTTTATTTTATTTTATTTAATTATTTATTTACTAACATAATGGTGCATATCAGACCAACACTCTATCAAAGGTTAAAAAATTTCGAAAAAATAGCAATAATTTGGAAATCATGCAGAAATACGAGTATGTATATATGTATTCCTTCATCTACAGGTACCAAACATGTAGTAGTTAGATATTTTCTTCAGTTCAAAATAAAATATGAGAATACCATTCACTGCATACTATCATCATCGAAGATCGACTTTTCACTCGCTTTTTAGACTATGTATATTGGGTAGCAGAATTTAACGCCTGCCTGTTAGGGAAAAGATAATAATGAAAAAATCTGCAGATGAGAAATGAACTCACAACTATTGCAAACAGATACAATACAATTGGACCGCGTTTGAGAAGTCCAGTGGATTTTAGAATAGTTAATTGCAGTTAGTTACTAGACCCGCCCTGGTTTTGTTTAGGGTAACTAAATTATACAGTCAAGTACAAATACTATAAGTTAAGCCAGCTTTACAAGCGCAGCTGCTCAAGAGCTTAGCCAGAATACTGCTTCTATACTAAATACTACTATAACATGCTGTAGATATGGAGATTTATTCTAATATTTGGATTGTTGTTCTCTTTTTTCAACACAATAAAATAATTTGAGGCGCATTCGAAGTTCGAAGTGCCATAATTAAAGAGCTGAACTGAATTAAAATAATTCAACCAGCATCTCTTATAAAAAACGATAAACAAATAACTAAGTTTAACAGTCATTTTTTTTTTGGGAAAGTACTTTTTTGTATCGTTAGTCACAATTTTTTTTACATAATAAATACAAAAAGAATTACAATAAAAGATGAAAATATGAGGCACAAAAGGCGGCCTTATCGCTAATTAGCGATTTCTTCCAGACAGTTTTGCGTTAGGAGATATATAATAAACTGATGATGATAGTGGGTGGTGTAAATATAACTACATAAACCTAAATATTATATCCTCATACATATACTATTAAAAAAAACATTTTTCCTTCATTATTAGTTACCGCGTCATTAAAAAGTTACAATAAGTAACCAAAAACACCACATTCACCTTGTTATAACAAAATTAATTTCGAACAAGAAATTGCAAATGGAAGAGACAAAATTGTGACCGAATATAACAGAATTCTCGAATCGAAGACGGTAACAAAGGGTCCTTTGGCCGCGAGGTCGGTGCACTGGCCCACTTCCATCTAAATTAACACGGCGAATCTGCCCATAATGCGTTTCATCCGTTTGGGTACCGTCAGAACTGCATTATAGATTGTACCGTCTATATCTTCTAAGCAGTTATATATTTTATTATGCATAATTTACAAAAAGTAGGCTTCACGCTTTATTTTCCATAGAAGAATAGTCAAAGAGACTAGTGTAGAGACACTATGTTCACCGCTTTTCGCTTCAATTGGAGCGGAACTTAACGCTGTTCTTTTTATACCTAATTTACAATATACATGTAATTTGGATTTAGACGTCAATTTTATAAAGAAATTCAAAGTAGTCAATTAGCATTAAATATACGTTAAATTTTAATGTAAAAATAGTAAGCATAACTTAAACAATCAATTAACGTCTTGATTATAGATAATGTGATTTGTATTTGTACTGAAGTTTTAGAGATGGACAAGACGTATGGCCTTCTAAATTTTGTATTAATTATTTTTGTTCTTTCTAGCTCCCTAAAAATCTGGAAAGTCTAAAAGTTTATTCTAGTACTATCTTCAATTCGGAAGACGATTACGGCGTTGTTCGGGAATTCCTGACTGCATACGATAATTGTAAGTTAAAATTCAATTCCGAAGAACTTTTTTTTGGTCTTGTTTAAAAAAGTACGATATTATAATCTATGTATGAATCACAATCGACAGTCTTAAAAGAGGCGAAATACAATAAAGGTTTCTACGCTTTAAAAAATACAAACAAAAAATAATAGCAAAAAGCAATCTAAAATAACCAAGTAGATTCCAATAATACTTCAAACGCGTCATTTTGAATATTAATATGATCATATTGAAATTTTTCAAAAACTATTTATCAACGTCGAACCGATAGAGGCGATGCAACTCGTTTATAGAGCAAGTTTTAAGTGATGAAAAATATTTTATTGTATGATATTCTTAATGCGTTGAATTTTTGTCACTTATTTTGCTTCTTAGTAGTAATAATGTATAGATTTTAAAATGTTTCAGCTTAAACAGAAAGAAATTACGAAAAATATTAAATTGTATATTTTGTTATATTCCAAATAAGCTATTTTTAAATAAGAGGTTATAAAAATATTGTGTTTCAGTAAAAAGCTTTTATACGAGAATTTCAATGCATTCCTTTTGTATCTTCTTCTTCTTAGCATTTATCCCGGCTAGCCAGGGTCTGCCTTCCTACTTAACCTACTCCACTTTGCACGATCTTCTGCATCACGGGTGGTTAGTCCATTGGCTCTCATATCCTGCTTCACGACATCCAGCCATCGCTTCCTTGGGCGTCCCGGCGGTCTAACTCCAGGGACAGATATATCAAGGCATTTTCTTCCGACATAGTGTTCGGGACGGCGCGCAACGTGGCCGTACCATCTCAAGCGGCGCTCTTGGAGCTTATCCGCTACGTCACGGACCGGAAGACTACCTCGAATGAATGTGTTACGTATGCGGTCGGCCCGCGTAACGCCACACATCCATCTCAGCATCTTCATCTCCGTGACGCGAAGCTCCTGAGTGTGCCGAGACAGCGCCGGCCAACATTCGCTACCGTATAAAAGAACAGATCGGATTATGCACTTGTATATCTGTCCCTTGAGCTTGGGCGGTATTCTGCGGTCGCAGACCACACCAGTGACCTCACGCCATTTGGCCCAAGCAGCGCATATCCGGGCTTGGACATCGTGATCGATGCCTCCGGACTCGTGCAAAACGGATCCAAGGTACCTGAACTTTTCCGACTTAACGGCTGGTTCAGGACCTATATGGATAGTGCCAGAGTCCGAGCTCCCGCATGCCATGTACGCGGTCTTCGACACATTTAGCTTAAGACCGCCGTTCTCCAGCGTACCCTTCCAGAGGTTCACTCTCTGCTCTAACTTCGTCCGGTCCCCGTCAACGAGTGCTATGTCATCGACATACATCATCAGCCATGGAGGCTGGTCCTGGATATAAGCCGAGACAGTATCGAGCACTACATTGAACAGAAACGGTCTAAGCGCCGAGCCTTGGTAAACCCCTACAGTAATGGTTTGGTGTCGCCAACAGCAGTCCTAACCATTGACGCGGAATCGCGGTACATATCCCTAATAATGTCAATATAGGCCTCAGCGATCCCCTTGGATCGCAATGCCCACCAGATACATTGACGAGGCACACAGTCAAAGGCCTTCTGTAGATCTAAAAATGCCAAATGCAGAGCTCCATCAAAGTTCTGAGGGCAAAAACGTCGTCCATGGTACCGGATCCTGGCTGAAATCCATACTGACATTCAGAACCAGTACACTCTCGGCGAAGCCAGAGATCGATTACGCGCTCGAAGAGCTTCATGGTGTGACTCATGATCTTGATACCCCTATAACTACCACAATCTTGAACACTGCCCCTTCCC
>JAKGSA010003042.1:0-11307 GCA_033558755.1 Philaethria dido
TTTTAATGGATAACGGATGGCAAACGAGCAAAAGGTCCACCTGATGGTAAGTGGCTACCTTTGCCCATGACCATCTACAACACCAGAGATGTTCTAGATGCGTTGCCAACCTAGAGGATACAGATAGAAGGGGAGGACAATCTAGTAGTCCGCTATCGGAACTACCAGATTTTGGGGAAAGGATAGGTGGGAAAGAGGAAAGCCTGGCTTACATGCCTTCGAACCGGAACACATCATAAGATATTTGGCGGTTCGTCTTTGACATGATAGTGGTCGCGAGCCAGACGGAGGACGAACCTCCTACCACCAAACAAAACCTATAACTAATTTGCAAAGTACAGTTTTACATTTACTAAATGTAGACAGTAATAAGAAAGAAAAGCTTGGAGGAAAAAACATTAGGTTGGGTTAGCGTACTTGTTTGTTTGTAATAATTCAAACAACGGTATTTGTTATAGTAAGTTTTTTTCATGGTGTCCATATTTCCGTTGTATTTTCGCCATATTAAAACACCATTTCTTAATGATAAAAAACGTTACAAATAATTGGTCCACTTTTGAGCTGCAGCCCTTGCTCGACATATTTACTGCTAAGACTTTTTTTTTAGCTTCACGCTGTATCCCGCATATAGCAGGGTAGACAAAGGGAATCTGAGAACCGACTTGTTAAGACACTACATTCTCTTACAACAATTCCGTTCCCCACTTTCCGCCGAATTAAAGCTTTGGGTGCTAAGTGGCGGAACTCAACGCCGCGCTTTTGCCTTGTCACTAAACCTAAAACATAGTAATTTCTTTAATTTAATACATTAGTAAGACAAAGCACGGTGTTGAGTGGCGAAACTCAATCAACATCAATAAGAAATAGAACGAAGTGTCTCGAGACGAAGCTCTCACTGTTTATCCTACTATATGGGAAAAAGAGTGAAGCAGAAAAGAAAATACTTTCAAATAGCAATTTAATAAACTTGTAAATAATATAAGCTTTATTTTGAGCATTGATGAACGTATAAAATGTTGACAGAGCGGGACTCGAACCCCCGCCTTGTGGAAACCGGTGAAGCACTATGACCGCTAAGCCATGCGTTCTTATCTAGCTACGTTGAATTTTTATACGTTTGCTACAACTTATTTTTGTTGTTAACATGTTCGAGTCCCACTGCGTACATACAAGTTCGGAGATTAAATGTATGCTTTCCCAAGCAAAAATGAAAATTATTTGAATACATTCATTTCCATGAGTGAGGATCGACTAACAACGCGTTTTTATAAATATATTTTACAATAATAAAACTATTTCTTTTAATATTTTTTTAGTAAAAATACAAAAACAATCTGTAAATTTAATGAACATAAAAAAGAATCAAGTTTCTCGTCACAAAAAACTGCAACAATTTTTATAACTTGTTATATTCATATGTGTACTATGAATATTTTAATTTAATTTAGTATTTTTTTTATGTTTTCCATTATATAATACCCTCTCAGATTCACTCTTTATCCTGCATAGCAGGGTAGACTGCGAGAGTCTAGTGTCAAAACACTCTCTTCTCTTTCCGCCCGAATTCAAGTCATATTATACAATACCCACTTATTTAAAATTTGAAAAAGTTATTGCTAAGTGATAGATACTAGCACCACCCTTATTTAACCAGATCAAAGAAAAAATAACTATACTGAGCTTAAAAAGAACTATCAAAAGATGTAATTATTATTTTTATTTAATTTTTCAAGTAGGAATCGAACCCACAACTACCGCATACCATCAAGCACTTCTTAACTCCACAATAGCATCTATCGATAGCACATACAGAAAAAAAATAAGAAAAAAACCAGGTCATCCATGCATATACAAGCGAGATGACACGTCGGAGATGACGCGGACGCTGCAGATATTGAGAGGAAATGACGCTGTGAGCCGACTGATTAGTATTTTATATATGGGAATATTAAAATTTCTTTCAGTTTCACGCCTTTTGTAGCAATGTAGGGGAGCCAGAGAGAGCTTAGTGTCCAGATACTCTGTTCGTTGCTTTATGGCTAAATTAAAGCGGTTATGTGGCGGAATTTATCGCCGCGTTTTGCGGAATTTATCGCAGAGGCACAAGCGTGTGACTGTAAACGAGACAGGTTATGGGTTCGATTCCCACTCCCCTCCACTTTTGGTGACAACGAAAAGCGCAGCGCTGAGTTCCGCCACTCGGCACACAATGCCTCAATTCGGCGGAAAGTGGGAAACGGATTGTCTTAACACTAGGTTCCCTCTGCCTACCCTGCTATATGCGGGATACGTTGCGTGAAAAATTCCATTTCCTGGAATGGGAATTGAACCCACAACCTGTCGCGTTTACAGTCACACGCTTGTGCCTCTGCGCCACGACTGACGGTCCAGTACATTTAATATTTTATAATAAAGACATGATATAACCACACAAAGTAGTTTCAAAGGCAAAGTACACGTAGAAAACCGCTGAAAGCAAATAACCCAGTGAGCTTATATTTATTACTTGAAGTGAAGTTAAATTTCGGTTCGGTTATTAACCCCGCATCTCCCCTGGTTCTTGGGACTTTAGTAAATATAAAATATTAAATTATGTTCATAAAGATTCTCTCTAGGCTTACAAAAAAGTGTCTTTAACGTCTTTATGTTGAGTTTTGAGTGATTAAATGTGTTGTTATTAATTGTACTTCTTTTTAGATACCTTGCGTGTTGAGTAGCGTAACTCAACGCTGTGTTTAGTTTTACCAAAGCAAAATAATTTAAATGTATATATTTTTTATAGTTTTAAAGTCACACACTTAGGAAACGAAAAACATTTTAAGAAAACGTATAAAACGGTTTCTAAGAGGCGCGGGTTTGAATCCCGATGCGTTCAAATTTTTATACGTTGTCTAAAAATATTTTGATATATATTTTTCGTAGCTTCACGCTTAATCCCGCATAACAGGGTAGTTAAAGAGAACCTAGTGTTAAAACACTATGTTCACCATTTTTCACCTAATTTCGAGACATTGTGAGTTAAATGGCGGAACTCAACGCCGTGCGTCGTTTAACCAGAGCATGGAAGTAAAAATAATTTAAACTTGATTAATTTTTCAGGTGGGAATCGAACCCACAACCGTGCTTATAGTCAGACGCTGTTCCAGTGTATCATAATGGTCTTTAATTCTAATTCTACTTTATTTTAATATAAATATTATAACAGATAATACTTCTTATCTCTAACAATTATAGGATCAATTTTCCCTCAGGGAATTCTCATTTTATTTTATATATTTTTATAAGAAACACATTATACATGTGTCTGACTAAACAAATAACAATATTTGTTTTTGTAAATAATACTATTTTTAAATGTGTGGAAAGTTAAAGAAATCAATCATATATTTTTATAGTTTCACGCTTTTCTCGCTCGATAGGGTAGGCAGAGTGGACTTAGTATTAAGACACTGTTCTCCATATATTCCGTGTTAAATAGCGGAACTCAACGCCGCATCACAGACACCGAGACCGAGATATAAATGTTTTCCCGCGAATCGAATCCACAATTATCGTGCTTAGATTCATAGATACACTGTCCCACTGTGCCACGATGAGCTCTTAAATAAAAAAATCATAATTAACATTTTAACAAAAAAAAAAAAACCGACTTAAAATTAAATACACTAAAAAGTAAAAACTACTAGTACTATCTGAAGTACATTTAAATAGAACCACATCAAAAGCATTAGCCATCATTTAGAAAAAGCATCATCAGAAATGGTTCATCCAGTTAAAAGTTATATTACAACACCCAAAAAAACTGTCGAATTAAGAACCCCATTTTGAAGTAGATCCAACAATCACGAAAAACGCCTGTCGTGGCGCCCAGAGGCCTGAGGTGCGACTGTAAACGCGACAGGTTGTGGGTTCGATTTCCACTCCAGCAAATGGTTTTTCATTTCCTGGGTTTTGATCTCGTCAGCACATAAGCTTCAATTTGGCGGAAAGTGGTCACCAAGGTGTCTCAATACTAGGTTCCTCTGCCAACTGCTTTGCCATGTGCGAGATACAACGTGAAGCTATGTATGTATGTATGAAGCTATGAATGAATAACAATAGAATTATTTTTAGAGAAATACAAAGAAATAGACAAAAATAAAAAATAAGTGTCTCTAAGATAAAATTACTAAAATAGATTCAGTACTTTAACACTCAAGCGCAGGAAACTCAACACATTTATGATAAACATTGAAACAGCGCGTGACCTCAATGTGTAGCGCCTCTGGAAGCGGCTACCTTCATGGGCTCATATGTTGCACTTAACTTTTGAAATGTGTATGTGTATACAAAATTTTATTATATTTTAAAAATTAAGTTTTTTAAGAGTACAAAAAAATTATCGTTCAGTGCAAGTACCAGTTGATGATAAGACACTTCTCTCTTTTTTTTTTTTTTTTTTTTTTATGGATAGCGGATGGCAAACGAGCAGAGGACCACCTGATGGTGGGAAGTGTTGCCTTCGCCATGAACATCTACACCACCATAGATGTTGTAGATGCGTTGTAACTAGAGAGGATAGAGACGGAAGGAGGGATAATGTAGTAGTCCATGTCAGACCCACCACATTTTGGGAGGAAGAATGGGTGGGAGAAAAGCCTAGCTTACATGCCATCGAACCGGAACACATCATAAGATATTTGGCAGTTCGTCTTTGATATGATAGTGGTCGCAGGCAGACGGAGGACAGACACTCCTACCACCAAACAAAAATTTTTATGCAAGTAAAAATTTTGGTCTTTATAATTTTTATAAAAAGGAATTGATTATCGCCACTCAGCACGCAGTGTCTCAATTCGGTGAAAAGTGGGGAACGGAGTGTCTTAACACTAGGTTTCCTCTGGCTACCCTGCTAAATGCGGGATACAGCGTGAAGCTATGTATGTATGTATATATCTCTTCTCTCTTATGGAAAACAAAATTGTTGTTTGAAACTTTGCATGAACTTTATGATTTTCTATGATTGTTTATGATTATTATTGATTCTTTACGATACCATAGAATTATTTATTTAAATATTTTCATTTCAATCTTCCTTAGTTAAAACAGTAAGAAGAGCCGAAAAGCAGCTTCACGCTTTATCCCCTATAGGGTAGTCAAAACGAACCTACTAGATTCAATTTCAAGTAGAATTTACATTTTTTTTACATAGAAACATTTTTCGCCCGAATTGAAGACATTATGTGTTAAGTGGCGCAACTCAACGCCACATATTTTCTTACCAGAGAATAAATTAAAATAAATTAAATATAAACATTTCCTCAAACCCACAACCGCGTTTACATTCAGATGTTTTCCCACTGCGCCGCAATGGCCTCGACAGGAAAACGTAAAGTCAAGTTTTTCCTTTTCCCGTAGGAGTTTCGTGAAATCTCCTGTGTTCCTCCAAAATAAATCAAATATTAGGTATAATAAATCAAATACTCCCCAAGGAATATACTGAAATTTCAGCTTTGTACTTTAGGCTGTATGTCAGTCAGTGATATAATAAAAAAGTGTTATATGTATATTATTTACATTTAGGAAACTTTTTTTGAAAAAAAATTTCTCGAATGGAATTTTCTTTTTTTTGAAAAATTGGATATTTTCTTTCCGAATGGAAATAAAATTTTAAATGTAGATTCACGACATATAACAGTTCTTAACCCTAATACCGATGACATGAAAATATATTTTTTCATAAATATTCATTGTATTAGAACTTTTTATCACTTTAAGAAGTCTAAATAGCCACTTTTATCGTTAAGTTGTTAAAATCAAGTCACAATCTTACAAATGCAACTAAACACTTATACAAGGCAAAGCGCGGAATTGATTTTCGCCACTCAGCACGCAGTGCCTCAATTCGGTGAAAAGTGGGGAACGGAGTGTCTTAACACTAGGTTCCCTCTGCCTACCCTACTATAAGAAGAACTGTACCCTTCTGTAGGAAGTCAAATTAGCCACTTTAATCATTAAGTTGTTAAAATCGTGTCATAATCTTACTAATGCAACTAAACACTTTTTCAAGGCAGTCACTTCTGTGTCTACCTTGAAACAGTGTGAACCTAGTGTCAATATACTCCGTTCTCCAGTTTTCACCGATATCAGGCGAAGTAAGTAGTACGTAGTGTTAAACACAACGCAACGTTTTGTGTATCCAAGCTGAGAAATGCATAAAATGTATAAAATTGTTTATCATAATAAGCCTGTCGTGGCGCAGAGGCACAAGCGTGCGACTGTAAATGCGACAGGTTGTGAGTTCGATTCCTACTCCAGGAAATGGAATTTTTCATTTCCTGTGTTTGGTAACAAGGCAAAGCGCGGCATTGAGTTCCGCTACTCGCTACGCAATGCCGCAATTCGGCGGAAAGTGGGGAACGGAGTGTCTTAACACTAGGTTACCTCTGGCTACCCTGCTAAATGCGGGATACAGCTTGAAGCTATGTATGTATGTATATATCATACAAATATCAATCAATACATACAATCTATATATCCAAATAAAATTGAAGAGTACGTTTGTAATATTAAAATAACCGTATTTTATTACATGCAAATAAATATAATATATCTATATTTCTATTTGTTCTATTTTTTTTAAAAAAAAAATCTTCTAATAACCTTACTTTAACTTTTTTGTTAAATTCTATTCGGACGAAGTCGCGGGCACAGCTAGTAAAATATATACATAATAATTCCATAAACTTACTACAATTTGACAATTTCAATGATTTTCGACCACTGACTGTTACAAATAATTAAACTTAAATATTTAATGGTAAATAAATAAAACTTTGTATTGTAGATAAGTCCGATTTAAATTGTATTCATTGTTTAAACACGATTGTCATTCATTTTAAATGTTGCAAGTATTGTTAAGGCCATCGCAGCGCAGTGTTGTAGTCTGACTGTAAACGAGAGTGGTTGTGGGTTCGATTTTTACTAGGAGGAAATCATAAAAAAAGGAAATATAATAAATATGAAATTAAGTTAGGTGGTAGGAGGTTCGTCCTCCATCTGGCTCGCGACCACTATCATGTCAAAGACGAACCGCCAAATATCTTATGAGGTGTTCCGGTTCGATGGCATGTAAGCCAGGTTTTCCCCTTTCCCACCAATCTTTTCCCCAAAGTGTGGTGGTTTTGATAGGGGACGACTACATTATCCTCCCTTTCCATCTGTATCCTCTAGGTTGGCAACGCATCTACAACATCTCTGGTGTTGTAGATATTCATGGGCGAAGGTAACCACTTACCATCAGGTGGTCCTTCTGCTCGTTTGCCATCCGTTATCCAAGAGAGAAAAAAAAGAATATTAAAATCATTTTAGCTTGCTTGCTCTGGTAAGGTAAAATAAAATGCGGTGTTGAGTTTGTTTTTGTTATATATAGCGTTAATTTATTTGTATAGCGGAACTCAACGCCTGCGTTTTACTAAGACACAAAGAGACCATTGCAAAGTCTCAATTTTGAACAAAAAGTTGGCAAAGTGTCTTGACACTATGTTCTTTGAATATCTTAGTATACATAAAGCTGAAAATAAAAAAATTAATATGACTTAGTAATAAATATTGCAGTATTGTTTTTAAGAAAATAGTTTTATTTTTAAAAGTTTCATATTTATTTGAATGTTCATTCTATAAAAATGATCCAAACAAAAAGACTATAGCCAGACTGTGATCTCGTCAAACAATATACAAACGTCAATAAACAGAAGCAATAGAACTAGTTGATTTTTTATGTTTATTTTATGTTTCATGACAAATATATGAATATTCAAGAAACGCTCCATGGATTAACCGTGTGGGTGCCCATCGTGTCGCAGAGAGAGGAATTTGGAAAGTACCTGCGACTTACGACCAACCTGTAACCAACCTGTGGGTTTTAAAGGGCCCCTTTAAAATATGCGTTAGCATTCACCTCCACAGTCCGCGCTCCTTACTTTACCTAACCAATATAATGTGTAAATATTTTTGTTATTGATTTTATGATAATTGAACCAAAAACCCTAACCTATCAGATCAACTCTTTCGATGTAAACCTCAAATCTCTTTGAATTAAATCACCATCTTCTTTAGACCAATCTGACGTGACTGACTGACATATGACAAATTGTTTTATTTTTTATATAGGAAATCCTTTGTTTTATTTAGAACCGATCTCGTGAAATTGCTTGTTGAATAGCAGATTTTTACACCACGCTTTGGTTTACCATAATAGAGAAATGAAAATAATATAAAAATAATCAAACTCGAGTGGGAATCGAACCCACAACCGCTCGCATTTACAAACAGATGATTTCCCACTGCACCACGATAAACTCTTGTATAATATACAAAAAAGTATAAGAATTTTTACATATATTTCTTATAGGTTAACGTTTTTACGTGAACAAGAAAACCGAAGAGGAAATTAATGACTTGCAAGATATAGTGAAACTTACCGGAAATTGTGTGGCAGAGTTGAAGTTACGAGTAGCTGGTATACTCGTACGTGGAGTGTAAACCAATTTATACTTTTAATTAAATAATAAGTATACCTTAGTAAAATGATGATACTAGGTTACTTTGTTGTTATTTTTAACTGATTTCAAATATATTTTAACTAAAAAAAAATTACTTCAAAGAAAATACTAATCTTAACTTAATTTAAATGAGACTTTATCACAAGTACTAGCTATCACATAAAAGAGAATGAATATGATTGGTTCACCCACTAAAAAGTTATGCGGTAAAACACATAAAAAAACAGGCGAATTGATAATCTTCTACTTTTTTGAAGTCGATTAAAATGATATATATTACATACAAACTTAAGCATACCTATACTTGGGATAAATATGTTAAGAACCGTGATGACCAAAAGATGTTTTTACATTTCCATTCACTATCCATCTATCCATGATCCAATTTTGACTCTCACATGATGAGTGGCGGAACCCAACGCCGCGCTTAAATATACCAGATAATATACAAGTCATATAAAAACCGCTTCATAATTAAAATCCAAACATACAACAGTACTAAGCTTCCAGCACGTTCATTTCCCTGCAATATCCGCCGTTTCCGCTTAATATCGCTGCTATGCACAGTCGTATATTTTTATGTATACGGTTCGTAAGTAATGACGATTTGAACTACCATATATTTAAAACTATCTGTATCACGCGACTTCGTTCGCGTGGACTCCAAAAAAGCATCTTCCTAGAGAGCCTAGTGTCAAGACACTCCGTTTGAGATGCAGTATGTAAATAGGCGGAACTCAACGCCGTGCTTTAGCTTGACAGAGCGGAGAAATGGTAATAATTTTAATATAATCATTTTCGCAGTAGGGATCGCATCCACTACCAAACGCGTTTACAGTCAAACACTCTCCCACTGCGCCATAATGGTGTCTGGACTAATAAATCTAAAATATGTTTGTTTTTCGTTTTCATAGGAATTATGAGAAATTTTCTCGTAGTGTAAGCCTACATTCCCTAAGGATTCTTTTAAATTTTGTAGCTTTCTAATTTCGCTAGTATATTTCTTTCAGTCACTCAGTAACGCATGTGTTTTATGTAAGGTCTTAGGGAAATGATTTTATTGAACTATTTTCATTTCCTAGCTCTGAAAAGATAAAACGTGGTAATGAATTTTACTACTTAATACGCTTTTTCTTGATTTCAGAGTGGATAGAGTCTTGATGTCTTGACACTAGGCTTTCTCCAACTAAATAAATAGGTACATTGACTTTTTGTAAAAAAACCGAACAAACAATAATAAGTAAATAATGAATGAAGCGTGTAAAGTGGCGGAATTAAACGCCGCGCTTTGCTTTACCCAAGCGAGAAATAAAAACAATTTGAACGTACAACCAATCGTATTTACAGTCAGGCGACATCCCACTAAGCTACGATAACAAATGGCCTTAAAAAGGTATCTAAATATAATTATAATTTGATCATAATCAAAATCCCTTAAAAATAAATTTTCATTATAATATGTGAAATGAAAATCTCAAAACGCTGAAAGGGTCTTCAAGGGTTCGTGAGCTTTGTCAACAACTTTGTGATATATCGAAGGGAACTCCCAAGGGATGGAGATATTAATATGAAACATTTAAGCTTTAATTAAGTAATATTTATTATGATGGAAAATTATATTTGACTAGTTCTTCCCCACGACTTCGTTTCATCAAAAAAAATTAGTTTTCCCCGTTTTTGGTAGCCATTGCGGGAAGTTCTCTCTTAGTGATCCTGTACACTCCGTAAGCAGTCTAGATTATAAGTTTTAGCTTTTTGCGGCCAATAGTTTTCCCTGTACAATGTCTGTCAGTCATTTAGTAACCTAGACTGATTTGAATGTGAAATACAAGCGTAGATCCTGTTGAGGCCAACGTGGCACAGGATTGAGTATATCAAACCAAATCAAATCGAATAATTTTATTCAAAGTAAGAAATTACAAGCTTCATTTTTTGAACGTCAAATAATATACCGCCAGTTCACAAATTTAATGCCTCAGACCTGAGAAGAACCGGCGCAAAAAACTCAGCGGGACCTTTTTTTTTATTCTTTTTTTTTTTTTTACTATAACTGTTAACATAAACGTTTATGGGTTAGATTTGCATTCGTGAATGCCTATACTTAGATTATTTTTAATTCTTCGCTATAGTGACACAATGTAGGGCGTTAAGTTCCGCCATTTCACACACATTGTCATGAATTCGGCCGAAAAACGGCTAACGGAGTGTCTTGATACTAAGTTCACTCTGACTACCCTGTCATGCGACATAAAACGTGAAGATCTTGTATTAATCATGCTGTATACGTGAAGCTAAAAAACACGCATATAGCAGAGTAGATAGAGGGAACTAGAGTCCGTTCTCTAGTTCCATCCCTAGTTAAGATACTCCGTTCTCTTTTAAAATTTTCGTTCCCCACTTTCCGCAGAACGAGGCTTTGCTTTGTTACCGGAGCAAGGAAATGAAAATACTAAATATTATTTAATATTATAATATTCTGGAATGGAAATCAAACCCACAACCACAGCATATACAGTTGCACGCTTGTGATTCTGCGACTTTTTTTATTAAGATAAACAAAAGATAACCCGATGTGAATCGTGTTATATGGACACTTCAACGATGCAAAATAACCTGGCACATATTAAAACCCGATCACGTAGAATAAACGAGCGCGTGTTCTCTCATAAATCTACCGGAAGCCGCCATACATTCGCTGATAGCCGAATTCTGTGCCACACTTACCTCACGAGATTTAAGTGCAACTTGCCTATACACTTAGTTT
>JAKGSA010003043.1:0-11306 GCA_033558755.1 Philaethria dido
CCTTCTGCTCGTTTGCCATCCGGTATCCATAAAAAAAAAAAAAAATCTAATGTTTCAAATTTTTGCAAAAAGTGGGAATTTAGCTTAAAAATACCAACAATAACAATGCATACCGCTTACACCTCGTTATACAGTACCACTATTCAACTAGAACAATTTCAATCGGTTTGCCGAACACTTGTACTAACAGTACGGTTATACGCACATATATGTAAAACGTTTGCGTCACTGACTGACTGACTGACAGACAACGTACACCGTCTAAACTAATAACCATAGAAACCTAAAATTCAGCATGTTTCTTTGGGGAGTGTAGGGGAGTACTAAGAGAGTAGCTTCATGCTTTAACCCATAGCAGGGTAGTCATAGAAAACATGGTGTCGAGACATTCCGTCCGCCGCGATTAATGAGAGAGAATTTTTCGAAATCCCTACGTGATTATAGGAAAATAATGTGATTTTAGGTCTTATAGTCCATCTAAAATAAAAGGTAGAATAGTATCCAAGAGAAGGGAAGTGAACAGGAGGAAGGACACCGAAAAAATGGGATGAGGACTTAAGCCGCAGGTACGATAGGGACGTGTGGGGAGGTTTGAAAGAGGCCTATGCAAAGCAAAACAATCTTCACCGGTGTCAAAAAAATTAAAACTATATAAATATTATGTGATTTTAGATTGTTAATGATTGAGACCTGTTGTGGCGCAGAGGCACAAGAGTGCAACTGTAAACGCGACAGGTTGTGGGTTCGATTCCCATTCCAGGTAATGAAAATTTAAAATATTTAGTATTTTCATTTACCATGCTCTGGTAAAAAGGCAAAGCGCGGCGTTGAGCTCCAACATTCAGTATGCAATTCGGCGGAAAGTGGGTTCACTACACTTGGTTCTCACGTTCCCTCTTCCTATCTTGCTATGTGCGGGATATAGCGTGAAGTTAAGATTGTTATTAAAGGAATTTTTGATTATTATTTTTATTAGAAACGAAGTCGCGGGATAAAACTAGTGTATAATAATTATTATTTGCTTCACGCTCGTCTCATCTCGTCGACGTCGAAGATTTCTTGAATCACTGATTGATTTGAAATGTATTGATTAGTACCGGAAATGAAATCGTTTAAACTATTTTTATAGATACGTTTACGAGTATGTTATTAAACTTACGTTACGTAAAGCTCAAATGTCAGTCGGTGAACATTTTATATTTAAAATGTATATTATGTTCTTGAATGTAAAAGTTAAATATTGGAGCTTAGTATAGCAGCGTTGAGTTTCGCTATTCAACTCGCAAAGGCTCGAATTCGGGCGGAAAACGGTGGAGTGTCTGGACACTAAGTCTCTCTGACTAGTCTATTATACGAGAAAAAGCGTGAAATTTTTTTTTAGCTTCACGCTGTATCCCGCACATAGCAGGGTAGACAGAGGGGACCTGAGAACCTAGTGCTAAAACACTTCGTTCTATTTGAGTTGCATTTTGTAAGTAAATTGAAGTATTGCCTGTTGAGTGCCGGAACTCAACGCCGCGTTTTGCCTTGTTACCAGAGGAAATTAACATATTAAATATTATTTAATACCTTCATTTCATGGAGTGGGATTCGAACCCACAACCTGTCGTGTTTACTGTCGCACGTTTGTGACTCAAGCCACGACAGGCCTCAATTTTTTTTTTAAATAAATACATACATACATACATAACTTCACGCTGTATCCCGCATATAGCATGATGGGCAGAGGGAACCTAGTGTTAAGATACTCCGTTACCCACTAAAATAAAAAAATAACCTCATGAAATATAACATACATATATAAAAAGAAGATATTTAAACAATTTTATAGTTAACAATAATTACTTCAAAATCCTTTGTTTATACAACAGTTTAGTGCACCTTCCACGGACGCGAGCGGATGTCGGAAACGATGTAAAATAATTTATATTAATTAAAATTATCTTTACTATTGTATCGCTGACCTCTAACTAAGGTTGCTGGTTGAACCATTTCGTTGTGACGTAGTTTTTACTATTCATGATGATCATTTACCTTTTATGAGCATTTATTGTGTTATTTTCTGTTATTCTTCTTGTTGTTTTAAAATAATACACTATAGTAAGCGAAGGCGTAGCGTGGGACGGCCCCCTACTAGATGGACCGACGACCTAGTTCAAATTGCGGGAAAGCGCTGGATGCAGGAGGCATCCAGTCGTACTACATGGCGATCTATGGGGGAGGCCTATGTCCAGCAGTGGACGTCTTCTGGCTGACGACGACGACGACGACAACACTATAGTATATATAATATTATGTGCGGTAGAAGTAGGCGCGAGAGGTATAACAGCGAAATCTCTCTATAATCTACTAAAACATCTCGGCCATTCTAGAACTATTATCAGTTCATTTTTAGCACGTATTTCAAAGACGGCATTAGTAGAATCTTTTAAAATATGGTTAGGTAGAGAGAGGAGCGCGGACAGTGGAGGTGAACGTTAATGCGCATTTTAAAGGGGCCCCTTAAACCTACACTTGTGTCGTAAGTCCCAGGCACTCTCCAAACTCCTTTCTCTGCAACGCGATGGGCACCCACACGGTGAATTCATAGATTGCTAAGCTAACATTAATTCTTTGTTTTTGTGGACTATAAAAAATCTAAAATTCTAAGTTTTATCAACACGCTTCGCGGAAGAAGCCGAACGCAGAAGCTAGTTAGTAGATAATAATACTAGACGACGTTTTGTAAGTTTTTTTTTGTTTCTATTTACTTTGGATAACTTTTTTAATATCCTATCGTAGCGCAGGCGCACGAGCGTGCGACTGTAAACGCGACCGGTTGTGGTGTCGGTTCCCGCTCCAGGGGATAAAAATATTAAATCATAATTAGTATTTTCATTTCTTCGTTCTGATAACAAGGCAAAGTACGGCGTTGGGTTTCGCCACTCCGCCACGCCTCCATTCGGCGGAAAGTGGAGCACGAAAATGTTAAAAGAGAATGGAGTATCCTAACACTAGGTTGTCTAGTTTCCTCTATCTCCCCTGCTAAGTACGGGATACAGCGTGAAGCTAAAAAGAACCCCTCTGGTAATATTTAAGAACATTTGTTACGTAAATTATTTGGATGCAGGAGTATGTAATTTGGCATAGTTTAAATTTATATGAAGAAAGAAATTTGACTTACCAGAGTCAGGCACTGTCCCACTGCGTCAACCTCAACATGATGTTAAAAAAAAAAAGAAAAGAAACAAGAAAGTGTCAGAGTAATTAGAGATTAGCAAGACACTCCGTCCGCTGTTTTACGCCCGAATTCGACACATTATGTGTTGTCGGAACTGAATACCGCTCATTGTCTTACCAGACATAAGAAAAGAAAATTTAACCCTAAACCATAGTGTTTATAGCCAGACATTCCACTGTGCCACGATGGTCTCAACACCATATTAATTTACTAAAAATAGTAAAAATGACTTTAACACTAATTCTATTCCGCTGTTTCCTAGTAATGTGATAAAGTTTCACCTATTATGCTACTTTTATAAATATTTCTCTTCAAAAAATGTTTAGATAGGCTTTCTTATCTAAATGTGTAATCAAGCGATAATTAATTTATTTTAATTACAAATTTATTAAAATAACATATATCGTTATAATATTAGAATATGTTTCAAAACATGTATTTCAAGGCGCGGCGTTGAGTTCCGTCACTAAACGCAATGTATCGAAGTCGGGCGGAGACTTGAGGATGTAGAGCAGTGTTTCCCAATGTTGGGCCCACGTCCCACCGGAGGGGAATTTGTTTGTTAATGGGGGGACATTTCGAAAAATCTTTTTTGAAGAATTTTGAATTTCAATTTCAATTTTTCATTATAGATTTTGAAAATTTACTTACTGTGTTTGATTAACAAATTTCAATCATTTCTTCATAGATATTATTTAAGTTTCCTAAACTACATTTTTTTATGTATAAAAAATTATAGAAAGTCTAATATGGGGCATTACACAAAAAAGGTTGGGAAAAACTGATGTGGAGTGTCGTAACACTATGTTCTCTCTGCATCTGCTACTCAGTATAGAGTAAATTTTATGCGTGAAGCTAAAGAACGAATACTCATACTTATTTATCTTTAATTTCATTTTCAAATCAATTTTTTTGGTGGTAGGAGGTTCGTCCTCCGTCTGGCTCGCGACCACTATCATGTCAAAGACGAACCGCCAAATATCTTATGATGTGTTCCGGTTCGATGACATGTAAGCCAGGTTTTCCCCTTTCCCACCCATCCTTTCCCCAAAATGTGGTGGTTCCGATAGCGGACTACTACATTATCCTCCCTTTCCATCTGAATCCTCTAGGTTGGCAACGCATCTAGTACATCTCTTGTGTTGTAGATGTTCATGGGCGAAGGTAACCACTTACCATCAGGCGGTCCTTCTGCTCGTTTGCCATCCGGTATCCATAAAAAAAAAAAAAAAAATTCATCGTTCGAGTTTCAAATATATTAATTTGAAGCTTAAATTGAATTGAGGAATGAATTTCGAGGTAATTTTTTTTTGGCTTCATGTTTTATTGTCCATAACATTATAATCAGAGAGAACATAGTGTCAAGAGACTTCGTTCTCCATTTTCCGACAGAAATCGATACATTGCGTGTTAAATGGCGGAACTCAACGCCGTGCTTTGTCTTACCAGGGCGAAGAAATGAAAATAATATAAGTAATATAGATATTGCGGCGTTGAGTTCCGCCACTGAGCACGCAGTGCCTCAATTGCGGAAAGTCGGGAACAGAGTGTCTTAACACTAGGTTCCCTCTGCCTACCCTGCTATATGCGAGATACAGTGTGCAGCTATGTATTAATGTATGTAATATAGATATAATTAATAAATATCATTAATTCTACATACCTCTACAGTATTCAGAGTAAAAAGTATCTAGAAGTTACTAAGAAACTTTCCTTTCTCTTCAATAATTTATTAGATATTTTTTATATATCATTAATAATTCCGATACAAATGTAGCTGTTGAATGGCAGATTAAACTATCAATAACAAATTACTCAATCTAGGAATCAAACCGCAACCACAGTGCGGCGAGTATTGGATGCTTCGAACACCTGTCTATGGATGGTCTAATACAATAAGTATGACTATTTCATATATTATATTAATTTGTATACAATACCTCAATCCGGCGGAAAGTGGTGAACGAAAATGTTGAAAGAGAACGGAGTGTCTTAACACTAGGTTCTCAGGTTCACTCTGCATACTCTAGTATGTGAGGGATACAGCGTGAAGCTAAAACTGTATTTCTTTTTTCTTTACTGGTGGTGTCTGATATTGGTTTTAAAAAACCTATATTATATTGATATTTTTTTTAAGCTTTCCGCTCTCTGTAGCAGGTCACCGTAAGGAAGGGGGCGCGAAACGCTAAAATCCCTGCATACTTCATTAATCTGTGTGCTATGCTTGCCCATCGGAGGATTCTCATGATTTTTTATGTGACTTTCCCTCAGTATCATCGAAACTGTGTTCTTAAAGATCAATTGAGCTTTCCTACTACTTCTCTCACCTTTCATTGGCGTCATATATTTTAATAAAGTGTTTCTTGTTTTTTCAGATAAAACGAAATTGACATATCTAGTGCTAAGTCGTGTTGTAACTTTTGGCTATTTTTAGGATTGCGCAACCCAGTATTATAAAAAAATTTTGATTGATATTGGAACTAAAAAATTATGTATGCGAAATATGCCACGATGTTGTCAGACATTTGTTTTAAATATTGCAATAATATAAAAAATATTGCTTTTACATTGTGGTCACAAACTTAGGAAGATGTCTATTTTATTTAATGTGTGAAACCGCGAAAATCAAATTATTATTTCTATTTAGCTTCATCCTGTATCCCACATATAGTATGGTAAACAGAGGAAACCACAGAGCCTAGTGTTAAAACACTCCGTTCTCTTTTAAAGTTTCCGTTCCCTACTTTCAGCCGAATTGAGGCATTGCTTGTTGAGTGGCGGAACTCAACGCCTCGCTATGCATTGATACCAAAGCGAGGAAATGAAAATACTAAATATCAATTAATATTTTCATATCCTGGAGTGGGAATCGAACCCACAACCTGTCGCGTTTACAGTCGCACGATTATGCCTTTGCGCCACGATAGGCCATTATTTTTTTTATGATAAAACGAAGAACAAAGAAATAATCATATGCAAATTAATACAAAAAACATAATTAACATAAATATACAATTTCGCGTATTAATCTCAAAAAAAAATTCTAAGAACTATATATAAAAAAAAAATATTTCGATGATGAAACCCTCTCGCATACAACCGACCGGAAGCTTTCACGCTGTTTCACGCACAAGCTCGCTCACTCGTTAGCGACGCGACGCGAAGTACACACGTGTTGACTTTCACGTTTACGTTCACGATTATATTATCACGTAATATATACTTATATTAAATAAATAACTATAAAATTAAATAAATAGTAATAAAATTAAATAAATAATAATAAATTACAATAAACTTATTATTAATGTGTTTGTGTTGAAAACACTGTGACTATCTGTGTTTAGTGTGTGTTTTGTGGATTTACTTCTAGAGGCAATATAGTAAGTATTATTTTAGTATTTAGGATTATTTATAATTAAATGCTAGGCGTGAATAAGTTGATAAATCGAAAATGCATACTTTTCAAGTTAGGACGGACTAGATTCTGAAATCTGTAAGTTAGGTTTTTATGTTATTTTTTGGTACATTTTACCTGAATATTTGATTTGTTAGATTTTTTTGTATTATGTAATTTATTCGCCACATAAAAAATAAATCCTTATTCCTATAAATATGTTATAAAATCTATATGCAAATCGACTTATCAACTTTTCCCCACCTGGCATGAAGTAAAGAATATAAGAATTTAAAATCTTCTCAATCTTTTGTTTTTATCATAATAAGATAAAAATAATTTATAGCCAAATTGAGGCATTGCGCTGAGTGGCGGAAACGTGGTTTCGCGCTTTGGGTTTCTTACTAAAACCTAGAAAATGAAAATATCTTTCCCGGAGTGGGAATTGAAGCCACAACCTGTCGCGTTTACAGTCGCACGCCTGTGCCTCTGCGCCAATGACAGGCGCTCTATATCTTGTATTGATTGCGAGAGATGAGTGCGGATTTGATTTTAAATTAAATTATAAAAAAAGTATATTTAGCCAACACAACTGCTAATTATTATACATATTACTATGGGATTATATTTGATTTTTTTTTTATTGATAACGGATTTGCAAACGAGCAAGGACCACCTGATGGTGGCAAGTGGTTACCTTCTCAAGCCTATAGATATCTACAAACACCGTAGATGTTGTAGATGCTGCCAACCTAGAGGATACTGATGGAAGGGGGACAATGTAGTAGTCCACTATCAGAACCACCATGGCTTTGGGAAAGGAGGTGGAAAGGGGAAAATCTGGCTTACATGCCATCGAACCGAACACATCATTAGATATTTGGCGGTTCGTCTTTGACATGATAGTGGTCGCGAGCCAGTCGGAGGACGAACCTCCTACCACTCCAACAAAATTTAGAAATTTAGAACTTAATTTACAATTAAACCTGTGCAGACGAAAAGTCCTACTTTTCGTCCGCACAGCAGGTAAGGTGTTATGTGAGTGTCAAAACACTCCATTCTACACATTTCGCCCAAAATATGAATATTTCTATTTGAGCACCGGAATTTCTATTTGGGGTCGATGATGGATAGCTTGCTCGCAGCGATCCCTGCCAGTCCTGCATAAGTGTAACACTTGTGAAGGACTGCAATAATCTATTACCACGTCCACGAGCACAAGGGCGCGCAATGATAGGGCGTCCCCCCGAGGCGACGTGCACCAGTGCGTCCCCACTGGTGTGAGATGCAGCGTTGGGGACCGCCACCCAGCACGCCATGTCCGTGACGGCGAGAAGTGGAGGACGGAGCTACAAATAGCTACGTGGAATGTGAGAGGAGGGATGGAACAGAAGATGAATGAATTATTAGATGTGATGGATGAACGAGATCTGGATGTAATTTGTTTGACAGAGACAACAGAACACGACCGAACTGCCGGGCAACCGAGTCGCCTTCTGGGCTGGTGTTCCAGAGGGCGAACGAGGGTGTCAAGGTGTGGGCGTGTTATTGTCCTCTCGATTGGTGAGTGCAGTGGTAGAATACAAGGCGATCAAGGCTTCTGTGGGTTCGCTTCAAGCTGGGGATAACAAGAATATTCTTGTTATCAGCGTATGCGCCAGTATCCTCAGCTTCTTTAAGTGAGCTAGAGAGGTCCTGGCAGAGTGTGAGGGAAATTCTAGGTAGTGTAAGAGGGAATGAAAAGAGGCGAAAGAGGTATGCAGGAACCGTAGCGTTTGGCGCTCCGTTCTCTCTGACTACCCCGCTAGGGATAAGGGTGAACTTAAGTAAGTAAGTAAGAGTACCGGAATTCAACGCTGTACTTTATCTTATCAGAGCGGGGAAAATATAATAATTAAAATATAACTCATTCAACACAACAAGGCAGAAGCGCGGCGTTGACTTCCGCTACTCAGCGCGCAATGCCTCAATTCGGCGGAAAGTGGGGAACGGAATTGTTGAAAGAGAACGAAGTGTCTTAACACTAGGTTTTCAGGTTCCCTCTGCCTACCCTGCTATATGCGGGATACAGTGTCAAGCTAAAAAAGATTCATTCCCCCATTGGGAATCGAACTCACACCCGATTGCTTTATGCTAGTAACAATTTCCACATAGAGTCGTAACGCTTTGCTTATTTTATAAAGAAAATATTACGTATCTTTATCTATTGACATATAAGAGATATGATATTGTTAAATTTTTGTCTTAACAGAAACAATTTAAACTATTCTTGTGAGATAGTTGTGAGTTCGTTCTCGTCTTAGTGGAATGATGATATTTTATTTATATTCATTTTATTCATATTAATTCTATGCTCCTTTGTCTCCAATAAGACAAAGGAGTCGTTGATCTCCGCCACTCAACATGAAATATTTCTAATTCGAACAAAAAGTTGGAAACGGAATTGTTAAAGGGGGGGCATTTCGAACAACCTTAATAAAATTATTTGGAATTTAGTTTTCATTATAGACTTTGAAATTTTGCATACTGTGTTTTGTTGACGTTCCTAGTGATTCCTTCCTAACACCTATCATTTAAGTTAACAATTCAATTTTTTTATGTCAAAAGATATGTATGTTCTCAATTCGGTGGACAGTGGGGAACGGAGTGCCTTAACAGGGTTAACTAGGGTTCCCTCTGCCTATCCTGCTATATGCGGGATACAGCGTGAAGCTATATATGTATGTATGTTATGTATGTTACATAAGAATTTTAGAAAATTTAGAATTTGGGAGGGGCATGACACGGAAAAGGTTGGGAAACATTGGTCTAAACACTAGGTTCTCCCTCACTATACTGCTAAGCGAGTAAAGCTGTGGAAAAATTAAACAATCAATAAGATTCTTTAGTCATTTCTTATCAATTACTTCTTTTTTAATTGCATCGGCTTCTTTTTGAGGCTCTATTCTCTCAAAGTGACAAAACCTATATGGCTTTATAGTATATTGTCATTCAAGTAACCTTATTTAATCGTTATTCACACAGTTAAGGTAAATATATGAAAATATGCAATTTACAACTAGCTCATTATCTTATTTTTAAGTGTGTGAATTATATATTTTAAAATATTTTTTATTAGTGATCATTGAGTAAGTGCAGCTTCAGGCTTTATCCCTAGCGGGATAGTCAAGAGCAATCAAAAAGACACTCCGTTCACTGTTTTCCGCACGAAGCGAGACTTCGCGGAACTCAATACCGTGCGTTGTCGCGTATTTCTAAGGCGGCATTCGGATCTTTTTAAAATTGGCTATATAAAGAGGCTTGGAAAGTGGTGAGCGTTTACACATACCAAAGGGGTGGCCCCTTTTAAGTCTACACTTGGTTCGTATATACCAGACACTGATTCGATTTCCTCCCCATTCAACATTATGTAGGGAATATGGTATATATTGGCTGTATACATAAGTCCGACCTTTACGATGGTATAGGATGTTGAAGTTTTTGTTGAGCTTCTTTTTTTACAATCTTTCCTATTTTTTTTCGACGTCGTTTTTTTGGTGTCCCTAATCTGCTAATAACCGCCACTAATTTATTGTAATTTACAATAGGTATGCCGATGGGTATCATATTATATGGTTTAGTTTCTTCTGTTTAGTAACGTATGGTGACTTCCTTAAATTGGTCATTCAAGACCAACATTCTACAAGTACGTCTAATAAATGCTTGATGTCAAGAAACCCACCACACCACTTAGTCCTCTTAGCTTCTCCGAAAACGAAATTTACTAAATTCCCATAGTAATCATAATAAATGAACACAATACAATAAAACCTAGTGAAACTGAAAAGAAATAAAACGAAATGAAAGTAGAAACATGTGATTTTAATAAAAAAACGTGACCCCAGTCGATGTAGAAAGTCATATCGGACCGGTTGATGGATACGCCATAAAGGCACCATGCCCGTTAACATACTGATGGCGTTTATTACACGAACAGAGAAAGTGTATAAAACTAGTATATTAAAAAAGCCCTTAGGGTTCAAGCAAAAGCTTTAATCGCCTTTAAAAGCTTGATGAAAGGTGAATTTTTATGTACTAGTATTCCTGTTGACGCGTTAACAACGCGTTGTCTTTATCAATGTATATGTCACTTTATATAAACATGGATGTCAAATGGTATTGTGGGTAACATTTATTTCAATCCATGCTAAAAACTATATTAAATTAATAAAATAATTGTTACACACTCTACCATGGTTTAACATCCATGTTTATACAAAGTGACATATACATTACTAAAGACAACGCGTTGTTAACGCATAAACGGGGACACTAGTTTTAATAAAAATACATTATAATTTAATTACTACATTAGTACTATATTTATTGTATACTTACATAACAACATTAATGAACAATACACTTTGTTCATCATAGACAGCACAATGCATATTGGGGGAACTCAACGCCACGCTTTGTTACTAGAACGGGGAAATGATAATAATGAAAATATAAATATTCCTTGGACTGGGGATAGAACCTACAACCGTCGTGATAAACATCAGACTATGTCTCACTGCGCCAATATAACTTCACATTATGAAAGCAATGCCTGTCGTGGCGCAGAGGCGCATGCGTGTGACTGTAAACGCGACAGGTTTTGGGTTCGATTCCCACCCCAGGAAATGAAACATTTCCTGGGTTTGGTAA
>JAKGSA010003044.1:0-11290 GCA_033558755.1 Philaethria dido
TATATGCGATAGAGAACGCACAACGAGGACACGTCTCTACGCAACGCCAAAGTGTCAAGCCCTGCACAGATTACCGGGTCCCCAACGATTCGAATGGCTCTGCGTTGTATGCGATCAAATGGTTCAAGCTGATACTGGGGTGCACCAGCCCAGAGGTGAGAACAGTACTCCATATGAGGCCGAACCTGAGCCCTATACAGGGCCAACCGGTGTTTTGGCGTGAAGTACTGTCTCGCTCTGGCGATGACACCCAGTTTCTTCGAGGCCAACTTGGCCTTGCTTTCCAGATGATCACGATACTGGCACTCACTCGAAACGCTAAGGCCCAATAAGCTGATACTGGGCGCGGCTTTAAGAAGAGTGTTCTTGAAAACTGGTGATACGACAAATGGGGTTTTCTTGGTGGTCAACGCGCAAACTTGTGTCTTCAAGGGGTTGAATTGAACAAGGTTCCTTTTAGCCCATGAAGAGACATTCCCGAGGGATGCCTCAACAGAAGACACAAGTTTTTTTCGGCACTCGTCAACGTTTTCCCGAGAAAGACCTGCGCGGCCGGAGTATACAGCGTCCACCGTGCTATCATCTGCATAGCAGTGAATGTTAGAGTCCACCAACATGTCATTGATATGCAGAAGGAATAGCGTAGGGGACAGCACACAGCCTTGGGGAACGCCAGCGTTCACGGGCATGTGACCGGAGCAAAAACCGTCGACAACGACTTTAATGCTACGCCCAGTGAGAAAGCTAGCGACCCACTTGCATAAATTCTCGGGAAGCCCATACGATGGAAGTTTTGCAAGGAGCGCCCTGTGCCACACACGATCGAAGGCCTTCGCCATGTCCAAACTAACTGCCAGGCCTTCTCCCTTGCTTTCCAAAGCAGCAGCCCAGCGATGGGTCAGGTAAACCAGAAGGTCACCAGTTGAACGACCATGGCGGAAGCCATATTGACGGTCGTTGATCAACTGGTGATCCTCTAGATACACCAGGAGCTGGCTGTTTATAATGCTCTCCATTATTTTAGAGAGCAGGGAGGTGATAGCGATGGGCCTGTAGTTAGCTGGATCGGAGCCATCGCCTTTCTTCGGGATCGGGTGGATCAGAGCGCTCTTCCACGTGTCCGGGACTACGCCGACGGAGTAAGAGTGCCGAAATAAGCGCGTTAGCACCGGTGTCAACTCAGGAGCACATGCACGGAGCACTAAAGGAGAAATGCCATCCGGTCCACTCGACTTGTGGATGTCCAAGGAAGACAGAGCTCGCCGAACAGCTTTTTGGCTGAATTTAATGTCCGGCATTGAGCTCTCGCACCGCGGGATGGTAGGTGGTGTGGTTCCTTGGTCATCCAAAGTCGAGTTCGAGGCGAAAAGAGTGCCCAAGACTTCGGCTTTCTCCTTCGCCGTATGGACCAGGACGTCACCTCCTGTGCGTAGCGGCGGAAGCGAAGGCTGGCTAAAGTTGCCAAGTGCAGCCTTAGAGAGCGCCCAGAACTGGCGTGTTCCAGACGGAAAGCTCTCAAGCTTCCTGCCGATTTTGACAATATGCTCGGACTTTGCTCTGGCAATTTGCCGCTTAAAGAACCTAGAGGCACGGTTATACTTCTTCTTTAAGGTTTTCACCTTTGGATCCTTAGTGACTAGTGCTTCGACCCAGGCTTGATACGCTTCGCGCTTGCCAATGGCAGCTTGTTTGCAGAATGTACCAAACCAAGGCCGTGACTTGCCACCAATTGGCACTACAGAGCTAGGAATATAAAGTTCCATACCCTGCAGGACCACATCGGCGACAGCGGCGGCACAGTCGCTAGGATCATCAGAAGAGAAGTAAACCGGCCCCCAGGGATAAGATGAGTAAAATGTACGCATCCCATCCCAATCTGCTGACTTGTAGTGCCATACGCGGCGAGTTGCAGGTGTTCTGCGGCTGCCGCGTTTAATGGGCACCACACTCCGTACCAGGCAGTGGTCTGAAGACCCCAAAGGGGCATCGACTGCTACCCGGTACTGTTCCGGATGTGAAGTCAGCAGAAGGTCCAATAAGGTGGCGCTGTGGTTGTCCACATCTGGGATTCGCGTGGGCGTATCAACCAATTGGGACAATCCATTTGCTACAGCAAAGTCAAACACAATCCTCCCCGCGTGGTCGGTGGTGCGTGATCCAAGCCAAGCGGCGTTGTGGGCGTTGAAGTCGCCTAGTATCACGACCTCAGCGGAGGGAAGCTGTGATAGTACATCGTCAATAGCCGATTGCATGTGCTCCATGAGTCGATCCATTTCTGCGTTACTACTATGGGACCTATATAGGCATGCGTAGATTCGGACATGATCGTCCGAATCAACACGAAGCCAGATGGTTGATAGGTCCCGACCTTCAAAAGTGGCAAGACGACGGAAACTCAAGTCCTCCCTCACGAACACAGCGACCCCGGCATGAGGCATGAAATTATCCTCTATTATGTAGCCAGGGTACGAAAGGTAAGATGTGTCGCTTGGTCGGGCAATCTGAGTCTCCGTCAAAAACAACAAGGCCGGCCGTGCCGTCTCTAGATGGTGGTGGACGGCATTCAGGTTGGAATGTAGACCCCTGATGTTACAGAAATCCACGTTAAGCGTGGTAGGGGATGCCGTGGAGCGTACGCCTCGTTTGTCTTGTCCAACGCGCGGTTCTGTGCCCTCCCCAGAATTCGACGGGCGGCCTGAGTTTTTAGTCTCAGTGAGGGATTCTCCAGTACCGGAGGCACTGGTACCCTCCTGGGGTAGTATCTCTTTCAGTACCGCTGTCATGTTCAAGGGAGGGTTTGGGGTTGGGCTCCGGGGCCCGGCATTACCTAATGCGAAACGCAGCGGCCAGAAGCCGCTACTTGACGCCGGTTTTAAATGCCGGGGGTGGTAATAAACCGGTCGAGCCTGCCCATTCGTGTTACCATTGCTGGCAACGTGACTCTACCACACGTATTTTAGTCGCCTCTTACGACACCTCCAATACCAGGGTGACCCTATTCTAAGCCGGGATCACACGGACACGGACACGGACAGAATGGGGTAAGTACTATAGATATTTGTCACTTTTCACTAATTACCTTTGTTAAATAAGTTAATTAATTGCTAATTATGCCTTTGTGTTGGGTGGTGGCGCGCCATATGACAAATTTGATATGATTTCAAGTTGTCATTTGAAATTGACAGATATGCTGTACAGATAACAATACGCCCGTTAACCAAAAACCATAGAGCAACATATCATTCAAAATTCTGATAGAAAATATTGATTTTCATGTTTTTCTTGTTTTATTGTACTAAAATTCTGATAGAAAAATATTGAATTTCATGTTTTTCTTGTTTTATTGTACTAAAATTCTGATAGAAAAATATTAAATTTCATTGTTTTCTTGTGTTTTATTGTACTAAAATTCTGATAGAATTTTTCTATCACAGAATTATTCAATATTTATTGAATTTTATTGTTTTCTTGTGTTTTATTGTACTAAGATTCTGATAGAAAAATATTTCATTTTATTGTTTTCTTGTGTTTTATTGTACTAAAATTCTGATAGAAAAATATTAAATTTCATTGTTTCTCTTGTGTTATATTGTACTAAAATTCTGATAGAATTTTTCTATCACAGAATTATTCAATATTTATTGAATTTCATTGTTTTCTTGTGTTTTATTGTACTAAAATTCTGATAGAAAAATATTGATTTTCATGTTTTTCTTGTTTTATTGTACTAAAAAAATATATATTCCCCAACGGATTACCAGAACAGTTCAGTGTAATTAGTACATTTAATGCAAACAATAATCATCGGCCATGGAGTTTGATCCGCGTTCGGTCTCCAAGCACTTCAGTTCTCATTGACTTTGTTACCCAATGTTAAGAAGCTGGCTGTATTTGTGCAAGAGTCCAGGGTTCTATTCTCATCAGCAGAGGTGAGCATATTGTTATATATAAGTATGTATTCTTTTTTAAAACGCTTTCATTAGCTTCACCTGTATCTATCCGTTATTCTTAGAAAATTTAGGAGCGCTATTTTAAATTTGCCCACTTCTCACATACTCGTATTTTACTTTAGGTTGAAAATTTGCACATGTGATTTTTACAGGAAGATAGAGGATTTTTAAAGGAGAAGTTTTCTAATTCGACGGAATTTAGTTTCTGCGTGTGTTACAGCATCATTATTACTGCGTGAATTTTCTTTATATGATAGTTAATGCTTCTGATGTGGTCCCATTTAAATTTAATTAAGAACTGAGGAATTGTTTAAGAATTACTTGCATTAATGTTACTTGATTTTAAATTATTTATTTTTAAATTAATTTTTAAATATAATCTTTAGGCCTGCTAAGATCTGCTTATTGCCAAATGATGTGAATATATCCGTACCAAGCGCGAATAAGGGATATGACGAAAACGCACACTTTATGGGACACTGAAGTTTTATCTATAAATACAGTTTTAATGTTGCTTTAATATTGAAAATATTAGATTCCATTTTTTTGTATTTCAAAATTTATTCACTCTATACATAAAGCGATTGCTTTCATGGATTCTATTGCCTATTAATATTTAAAATAAACAATAGATATGCAAGTCTACTTATTATATAAACCATTTACGTCTAAAACAGGTATCATTTAACTTAGATGAAAAAGATAAATATTAAGTACATTCTTTTTTTATTTCAGCTTTTCAGACCAGGTTGGCATAAGATTCACGTCGCGATTACAAATGATACTGTCCACGCAGCGGTGGATTATGTAGAGGTAAGACATATTTTTACGTTATGGCAGTAATAAAAAAACATTTGTTATTTTATATTTATGACAATGACGTAAGCTATTTATATTTTTTTTCTTTAGACCTTTAGTGACTAAGGAAATGACGGAAAGGGATGGAATTTTTTTTTTTTGAATAAGCAATGCATTTTTAATTTACGTGGTGGCATGACTATAAAGAATGCATGGATGGGCGAAGTGGGGGAACGGAATGTCTTAACATACATTGGGTTTTCAGGTTTCTTCACCTTTACTCTGCATATGGGATACAGCGTGAAACTAAAATATATATTAAAAAATGGCATGACATAAAAAGAAATAAAAAGTACCATTTTTTCGTAGTAATATACAAAAAAAATATATAGAGTATTTTTAACTCTTATTAAATAAATGTAATATCCTATATTTTGTATCGAAATTTCATAACAATATCTTTAGGAAGGTTTTTATGAAATTTCCCAACCTCGATTATTATAAAGAACGATCATATAATATGACGAGAGAGATTTAATTAAAAGTTATAAATATGCTTGTATAAAGAAGCTAATAACCGTGTCTAAATTTAACAATGTAAAATGAATAAGTGTGTGGCATGTATGTGCTTGGAAGCATGTTCCTAAAGAATACTTTTACTCAGAAGTAGGTACGTCAAATTACGTTTCTCTTGTGCTTCTGGCAAAACCAAGTTCTTTTGAAAATATTATTATATTAATAATATTATGTAATATTTTTATTTAACGATGGCGGCGTTGAGTTCTGTAACTTAACACGCATTGTCTCAAATTCAGGCAGGAAGCGGCGATCGGGTGACGACACTAGGTTCTCTTTGACGACTCAGCTATGCGGGATATTTAATAATGCTTAAAAAGTTTATTAGCTTTTACAGCTACAACCAGAAAGTATAGTCGACATGATTTCCAGCAACGCCACTTCAATTACTATTGTCACTAATGATGACGGTACACCGCTTTCCATTAAGAAATAACTTTACAAAGTATTTACAACACATTATAGCATTTCCAGTTCCGACTTTGATATGAAAATATTACATTTTTTTCTCGAGTCTGGTCACAAAGAGGCAAATCACGGCGTTGAGTTCCGCCACTCAGCACGTAATGCCTCAATCCGGCCGGAAAGTGGGAACGGAATGTTGAAAAAGAACGGAAGTGTCGCCCAACACTTACAGTTCTCTGGTTCGTTCTGTCTACCTTTATACGCGGGGATACAGCGTAGAGGCTCAAAAAAAAAAAAAACACTAATATAAAGGTTCGAGGTCTCGACCTCACGGGGGTATAACCGAGAAGTAGCCGAACGACTATATTTTAGTTTGTTTGTTTGTTTAAATGCCTAAATTCGACCCCTAACTTTGCATTCTATGGGCTCCGTTTTGTTCTAATGGCACGGAGCATTACACACCCTAAGTGTTTTATGTTTAAAAGCAAAAGCAAGTTGTTCAGTTTAGTTATTTATTTATGACGATTCGAACGTGCCAGTTAACCAGACATCCGCCCAGCCTTATGTCACGTATGGAGAACACGAAGAAGGATTGATTGGTAAAGATATAGTGTGAGTACATTACTTACTAGGTGATTGGATGTTAAAAAGAAGTCAGTAAAGTAATAAAAATGTGAAACGCCAGACGATTTTTGTCTGTTATCCTTGCACAGGGATCATGCTAATCATCTCTATATTTTTACAATTTTTAATTCACATTTTGTTAAAGTTGGTAACCGTTTTTGTTATGCGTTTCACTTTAAAAATATTGAGCAGGTTTAACAACCTTAAAGTGACTTGTTAATTTCTTTTGTATCATATTTTTATCAGTTAGAAAAAAAAGATATATCTTTTTTAATAAAAAATATGTTAATAATATATTTTTTGTTAAATGATTTATGAATATGCCATTACACATTTCCAAGATAGACCTACAGTGGTTTGTCTTTGAGCTGCAATCCGCTACAATCTAACAGAAGATAATAACTGTGAGAAATTGCCAATGTACGTACGCTTTGCCTATACACCTGTTAAAATGAAAGCTTGCCTTTTTTCGATTTCGGTTATTTATGTCTTCGCTTTTTATAGAATAGGACAATATGTATGTGTATATGTAGGGTAGGGTGTATTTAAATATTTGACATGGCCCACATATATCTTTATGGAAACACACAGAGAGCTTAATGATCATTATTAGTAAATTAAAGACTTCACAGACTTTAGTAGATGCCCTATTCATATGCAATTTTTTTGTTATTTTGACTTTTGATTGTTGTTTTCAGTAAAGGGACGCTGGTGTAATTTTCTGCTTATTTACGAAATATTGTGACTAAAGCGAGGTCGATCGCCGTAGTTTATATTAATTTGTACTTCTAGACTGGTTTGCTTCCCTGCTCATGACGTGCACCATGACGGTATTATTAATACTAGAGTTCCCGTTGACGCGTTGACAACGCGTTGTCTATCGTTGTCTATAAAGTGACATATACAAATATGTCCCTTTATATATAAACATGCATGTCAAACCATGGTAGTGTGTGCAACATTTATTTTATTAATTTAATATAACTTTTATTCATTATTTAAAAAAAAATGTTAAATGTTAACATTCTGCACTACTACTCTATATAAACTATAAATGTGCTAAATTTCATGCTCCTCTGCGTAATTTTCGAAAAAAGTGGTCCAAAGTTTTAGCTTTACGTATTTATATATAGATAATATTCGTTTTTTTATTTTAATTTCTATCAAGGCAATGTTTATGGATTCGACCCCACAGATGTGTGATAATTATATTTAAATTATTTTTATTACCTCATTTTGGTAAAACATAGCGCGATATTGACTTCCGCCACTAAATACCGATATCTCAATTTTAACGGAAAGTAGAGAGCGAAGCGCCTTAACACTAATTTTCCTTGACTTTACAAAAAAATCCTGATTTTCCGTTAACGAAAAGAATAGTCGACTGTATGCGCTCCATTATAATAATACACATACCGTTTTCGCTTTCTATTTAAATATTGTACGTATACAAACAAAATATAACATTATAATTTGAATATTTCAGGAACCGCCAGAACTATTAATTGCGACTTCTTTTCCGGTATGCGTACTTTTTTTTTAATTGGATAATAATTGGATAAAAATAGACAATTGTAAAAAACAAAATTTAAAAAAATCCTAAATTTACTAGTATTGAGTAATAGTTCTAACACATTGTTCTAATCTAACTACGAAATTGAGTAATTTATGTTATGATTTCTTTAAGGTTTTGAACTTCAAATTCATTTTGATTTCATCATTCATTTTCATTATCGTGAATTTTATTAAAAAAAATGAATTTGAAATTAAAAATTTACTTTAAATATATTTAATTTTGTAGTTGTCGCCTGGAAATCAAATCTTGGAACCAGTCTGTAATCAAACATGTCCGCCTATATTAAAATTAATTACAAAAAGTTAAATTATTTAGAATGTGTTATTTATATTTATATAATAACATTTTTTAATATTAAACATTAATAAACAAAACATGTACTAAATCATAAAACATTATTTCCTACATCTTTAAAAAATATTTTAAATTTATATGTAAAATAATATCGTAATATTCTACAACGTAAATCACTAAGTAAGCTATTATGAAGGCTTATCTCAATATTACAGGGACCCGAGGGTAAAGCGGGAGAGAAAGGCGAACCTGGGCCAATGGGATATACTGGATTACCAGTGAGTTAACATTTATAAATGATTTTGGAATATAATAATATAATATACTAAACTAAATACAATAAAGAGATCTTTGATTATCTCGATTTTTACACATATTAAGTAAGTAAGTATTCGAAAATACATTTTTCTAATTCATTTTTCTTACAATGTTTGAAACATCGGATTTCCAAAAACGTATTCCCGAATACTAAAATGTACAATTAATCCAATTAAAAAAGTTTCATTTAACATAAAAGTCACTAATATTATAAATGTGAAAATATAAGACAAAGTATGAATTAATGTTTGTTACTCTTTCACGCAAAAGTTACTAAACGAATCTATATAAAACTTTATATTATAGCTTATAAATAACTATAAATTATAAGATTTTATGTAATTTTACTAAAAGTACCTATTTTATATATACGAGTATACTTGAATCGAAATAGTAAGCGTAATGCTTACTTAATTTGTTTTTATATTAATATGTTTTTATTGTCAAGCTTTTTTTTTTCACTTGTTTATTATTGAACTTACAAAAATCATATTTAGACATATTCCAATGATAAGAAGAAATAACACTGATAAAAATGGACAATAAGTATGCACCAATATTACAAGTACTCATAAATGGTCCATAGTATGGAAATAATTTTATTCTGTATTTATTATATTTTATTTTATAAATAACATAATATTTTAAGGGAGTACGTGGATATACCAGGTATAGAGGGCTCTTTAGGCCACAAGGGAGATAAAGGAGAAAGGGGGCTGCCTGGAAACGCTGACAATGTAAGTGTTTTGTGTTTATATGTCGTTTTAAATTGATATACTTAGTTAGAAGTATTGGTATATTTAATATACATACATAATGTGTAATATTGGCTATGTCAAATTTCATCATCCGTTTTCATATTTTTTGGAAATAGGGGTTGGAACTTTTTTCTTTCACTTAACTTTTTCACAGCAATTTATAATAATTAAATTTATAAGTTGATATATTGCCAATAGCATTGTCTTCAAATAAATTTTATGTTACTATTCTATACTAATTATTAAGCGAATACATTTCGTGCGCTATACGAGTATGTATAAAAATAAAATAAACGTAATAAATACGCAACGTGGTTGATTAGCGTTACGTATATATCTACATATTTATTAGATCCTAATCCTTTAAATCGGCTTGTAATAAGAGAATAGTACCTAAATTTATTAGCGTACTTACTAAAAATAATAAAATACGCGTACATTTAAGCCAAATTTTGTAATATATTACGAATATCGAGAGGTAAACATTGTACTCGTATAATCATATTTAAGTGTGGATTCTATAAAATTTTGTTTACATCCAAGGTGACTTTAGTATCTGGTCCTCCGGGGGCGCGAGGACGGCGCGGGGAGAAGGGGGAGAAAGGTGATCTGGGGTTAAAAGGTATAATATATTCTACACATTATTAATGCTTGAATTGAATATATAATTTTCATTTCTATGTTTAGAACTATTGTTATTACATGTTAAAATTACGATTTATTAAATATTTTTAATATTAAGCCAAATTATATTTTTCAGGAGCCCGGTGGACAGGATTGAAGTTTACCATTGACCTGAGTCATGAGATTGAAAAAGATGTAAGATTATCCTGACTTAAGGTTTTTTATATGAGGAATTTAGCAAAAAAGCTTCTGGAAGCTATCAAAATACTGCAAATTTTCAAAATAGAATATGACGTAATAAAAATATAATATATTTATATAAATGTAAATTGATTTTTTATTATTTTTAACAGGGATTACCAGGGACCCCTGGTCCTATGCTGGGGTTTTGTGACAACCCGGACCTATTGGTCCTCCAGGGCCAGCTGCAAAATATCAAATTTTCCATTGACCAAAAAGGTTATTTCTGCTTCTTATTTGTATTTGGTTTTATTACAAATCTATAATTATAGTATAGCAGTCAGATGAGGATGAGTATAGATTTATAATCATTTATAAATCTATACTCATCATAAATACTTGATATATATACTCTGTCTTTTTAAAAATATCAGAAATAAGTAAAGTTATAAATGCCATATTTAATACATAAAAATATCATGAGGGACATTAAAATAAAATATATTAATAATTATCTCCTAGTTTTTATAGGTTATAAATTAAATAATATACAGAGAATTCAAATACAAACATGGAATACTAATAATATTTTTAGTCGAAGTTTGTACAGAATAAAATGGCTTTTGTTCTTATGTAATTGACATATTGTCTTATAACATTATATTATACGTGCCAAGGAGAAAAGGTAGTCCAGGGTTACCCGGAAGAGATGGAAGTTTGTGGATGTGAGAGTGGAATTTTATAAATTTTCCTTCTTTAATTGTCTGGTTCGGTATTTTTTATACAAAATTACATAGATATTAAAGTAATATATTTGTTGTTATATATTTTTTTAAATTATACATTGAACTTTTTACATTTTATTTGTGTTTTAGTTAGCGCTATTTTTTTCGATCGTGCTTTATTTTTTAAGGGGATTCCCGGTCTTCAAGGTCCTCAAGGTCTTCCAGGTAACAGTATGGAGAAGCAGAGTGAATCATCAGGTATACAAGGACAACCAGGAGAGAAAGGGGACCTGAAGGAGCTCAAGTAATAATCAAATTCAAGTTAAATTAAAGTTTTGATTTATTGTCATATTAAAGTTTAATAAATATTTTATGACCGCTGATTCAGACGATGCTGATACAGAAGAATTAAAGATACAATTACCGGTTTTTTGTTCATATCTCTTTTAAAAAAAAATGTTT
>JAKGSA010003046.1:0-11274 GCA_033558755.1 Philaethria dido
TACGCATTTTCATGATTTCAGGCGGAGAGTGGAGAGTCTGGACACTATGTTCTGTGTACCTTCCTATGCGGGAAAAATACGTGAACCTGTATACCTTTTAGTGTCGTTTAGATTAACGTCTTTTAATTTAGACGATGGACTAGAGGTATATGTAGCGCCATCTCTAATGCAATGCTGGTACCATACAAAGCTAAGCTGATTGGTTGTTAGTGGGGAGTGAGGACAATAAGTGAAAAGTGTGGGTAAGACAGTTTTTTTTTTAAATACTTTATTACACCAACAAAGTTATATATGAACATTATAATAAAACACAGATCAAGAAGAGAATACAATTTTGGTGTAAAGGCGGCCTTATCACTACAGGTGATCTCTTCCAGGCAACCCCTACTGTAAGTTAGAACAGAACACAAAGATAAGAATTGGTGTACACACTATTAAAATATTTACTTAATATACTAAACTTACTTAAAATTTACAATCTAGATATTAAATGCAAGCTTACATAAATAACATACATATGATAGTTATACAAGGAAAAGCTGGTAACAAACGGTTCTCATGTTTACGTACTTCGGTAATATCCAATACTAAGCGAAACACTTAGATCTTGTGTCATATCTAATTGTTTGTTGGTAGGAGATTCGTCCTCCGTCTGGCTCGCGACCACTATCATGTCAAAGACGAACCGCCAAATATCTTATGATGTGTTCCGGTTCGATGGCATGTAAGCCAGGTTTTCCCCTTTCCCACCCATCCTTTCCCCAAAATGTGGTGGTTCCGATAGCGGACTACTACATTATCCTCCCTTTCCATCTGTATCCTCTAGGTTGGCAACGCATCTAGTACATCTCTTGTGTTGTAGATGTTCATGGGCGAAGGTAACCACTTACCATCAGGCGGTCCTTCTGCTCGTTTGCCATCTGGAATCCATAAAAAAAAAAAAAAAATCTAATTTCATAGTTTAGTGCTTTATGGGACATAATCATATTCTTCTCACCAGCTATTATCTATCACGACCTACCCGCAACTATGTGATATGTCGCGTATATATCTATATGTGTATATATAGAAGTATTTCTCATTAAACATCAGACCTCAATTGTAGCAAACGTGTAATTCGCTAGCTAAGCCTGGAGGACTGATTAACACATACGATTATGCGTATTTAAGCAGCCATTACACTAGACAAATGTATGAATTAATTGTCAATATGTAATTTTAATTGATTTTTTTAAATACTTTTACTTACACTTAACTCTGTTGTAGTTGTTGTTGTCTTCTACTTTGGTACGTACTTTATTTCTGATGACAATATGTATTTAGTAGTATAGTATATTCAAAACGGTTGTCACCACAAAATGTCAGACTAGATATTTCTATATATTTATTTATATATATTTTTATGAAAATTACGCGAACGCAGGAGCATGAAACTGGGCATAGTTATAGTTTATATAGCGAAGGAGTGCAGAATGATATCTATTACAAAAATGCGTATAAAATATATTAAATTATAAAAAAAATTTAAAACACACTACCATGATTCGATCATCCACATTTATATAAAGTGATATACGTTGCAAGGCAACGCGTTGTTAATGTATAAACGGAGTCATTATTTTTTAAAATCCTCATTATAGGTATTATTTTGAAATAAGAAATATGAAACACCACAAAAAAAATTATATCTTAAATATCGGCTAAAATAAACTCACTCCTTTAAAATTAATTTAAAAAATTCAAGAATTTAACTTAGACCAAATAAATTTTAAAACAATATAAACATCACAATTTTTTTACATACAGTGCACAATTTATTTCAATTTGCAAAAGCTACCGTCAACTTTTCTCCATTAACATTAGCGTTGCTTTGTGAAAGATCATAACTTCACTTGTTGCAACTTGCGACTAACAATGTTGAACTTGTACTTACGTTGATGCTCTTATATCGATGCTTTTTCATTGAAGAGTATCAAAATGTTAAGTTTTTTAATTAATTTAGATTTAATCTAAAGTAAGGTTTATGAAAAGATACTTAGTTAATGTATTATATTTTATAAATAACTTTATGTGAAAAATATAAATACAGTAGTAAAAGTTTCCTTTATTCTGTTCAAAACCAACATTGAGATCATTATAGCGCTGTTTGAGAGTGTTTATTTGCAAACGCTTTGGGTTCGATTTCCCCTCGGAGAACTATCTGTATATCTATTCTGTTCTTTTCTCTTCTCCGCTCTGATGGTTTTTTCTGCCATTTAATTCAATTTATCTGTTACATAATAGAGTTACTTGTATTGAGTGGTGCCATTCGACGCTGGACTTTATCTGATGAAGTCTGGTAGAGTCAAAAGCTTTTTTTCTATAAATTAAATAAAATTATGAAAGAATAATTTCTTTTGGTTTTTAAAATATGAATGATGAACGATATCAAAATGAATTTATTTTATGATGTCGCATAATAAGTATAATTTACTTTATTTTTAAATTCAAACCTTATAACACTCATTAGGTAACTATGAACAAGCTTAACTTGAAATATATAAAAATAACCTCTAATTAAAATTAAAAAAAAAAAAAAAACCGACTAAAAATGTATTTCTTAAAAGTGCTATTACGAATAGCTTAGTCAGAGTCTGAGTCAGATCTAAAATAAATATAATTCTTTTTCTTTTCTTCTTTTTTTTTAACTTCACGCTGTATCCCGCACATAGCAGGGTAGGCAGAGTGAACCTGAAAACCTAGTGTTAAGACACCCATGCTCTTACAACAATTCTGTTCCACTTCCGCCGAATTGAGGGGCATTGCTGAGCGGCGAACCTCAACCCCGCACTTTTGCCTGGGTTTGGTACCCAGGAAATGAAAAAGACTATCATTTCTTGAAGTGGGAATCGAAACCACAACCTGTCGCGTTTACAGTCGCACGCTTGTGCCTCTGCGCCACTACAGGCGTTAGGATAAATATAAATAGGATCACTTAAGAAGCACAAGCTATCAAATATAAAAAAAAACTTATGCACAAAACAAAAAAATAAAAAAAGAGACAGTAAAATTGAAATCCTCCTCTTTTTTTGAAGTTAGTTAAAAACCTTACTAGTATAAACGTAAACTAATAGGCAGTTGTTTTGCATTTTCAATGGATTACTGAATAAAATTGTTTATCATTCTTTCGTTATTCATATTTTTTGTCGAGACAAATTGTATTTTAAATGAAGGCTTGACTATAAAATATCAAACATTTCACTTAGTAACGAATATACGAGTATATGTAGCTTTAACACAATCTGCTCAAAATCGACATATTGTTGAGTGGCGGAACTCAACGCCGCGCTAAGGTAAGGATGGAAATATCAGTATAACCTAAATATATGTAGTTTATATTGTGTTACGTATATAAGTATGTGTATGAATGTGTATATGTATTGGTATGTGTGGTATATGTAAGTGTATATACATATTTATATACGATTAGCCTACTATAATTATATTAATTTATTTATTTTTCTTATTTATACTGAATTGCACTAGCGTTATTACCTTTTCCTTTTATATTTGTCCCAACACTTGACGAAGGTTGTCTGTAAGAGATTGCTTGAAGCAATAAGCCTTTGCATACATGAGTTTATATTATTGTTTCCACTTTCTTTTATATTTTATTGTGTGTGCAATAAACATTATTCTATTCTGTCCTGTCCTGTCCTGTCCTGTCCTGTCCTGTCCTGTCCTGTCCTGTCCTGTCCTGTCCTGTCCTGTCCTGTCCTGTCCTGTCCTGTCCTGTCCTGTCCTGTCCTGTCCAATTGGGCTGGTATCCGTAACGGATTTACTCACAAAAAAAAATAGTATTGAGATAGAATTAAAATTGATCTCATTTTAGTGAAAGAAATATATTTTTATTGCTCTACAATTAATTGACTCACTCTCTCTCTGTCTTTTCTTATTCACCGTGATAGCATGGTTATATATCCTGCCTAAATAAGCAAAATAATAATTATTAAACATGTTTTTCTTACAAGAAAATCACTAGATCGTAAGTCTTATCGCAATACCATTTCAACGTTGAATAATGAATACGCTGTTACTTTTACGCGACTGCTTATAAACAAACATTATATCTAACAATTTGTATAATGCGAGATATAAGGAAATGAAAAGTTTATTACCTTTTCAGTATCTTCACTGATCTGCATTATATACCATTATTACGCTTTTTCTCGTGAAGCATCGTAGTCGGAGAAAGCCTAGTGACACTGAGTGTTGAGTTGTGGAAATCAACGCTGCACTTCATTTTACCAAAGCGAAGAAATGAAAATAATTTAAATATGATCATTTGTGCTATATTTATTTAAAGTAATTAGTGGTAAGGTACATCACGCCGACATATTGTGTTTAGTGTGTTTGTGTGTGCCGGACAGATATGTGTGGCGACGACGTCGGCCTCATCTGCTGACTGTACCTCGCGGTCGCACTAATTTATTAAACCAGGCGCCGCTGACTCGCGCGCTTTGCACTCTCAACCTTGTAGCAGAGGAGACGGATATCTTTACTTGTACACTGAGTGAATTCACAAGGATAGCCTTATATATTATTTGTTATAAAAGTTATGTTATTTATTAATTTTTTTGATATATGTTTGTTGTATTGTTATAAGTTAAAATATGTGTTTATGTGCTTAACTATCGAATTGGGCAAAGTACCTGTAATGATAGATATAAGTTTTGGTTGAAAATAAAATAAATAAAAAAATAAAATAAAATAAATATGATCATTTCTTCGAGTGGAAATAAAACTCACAACGAGCTTAGAGTCAAATTTAATATGACCATTCCATAACGCCATAACGCTTATCGTGGGGCAGAGGCTTGCGGTGTAAACGCGACAGGTTGTGGGTTTGATTCTCACTCCAGGAAATGTAAGTTTTCATTTCCTGGCTGGGTAGCAAGGCAAAACGCGGCGTTGAGTTCCGCCACCCAGCACGCAATGCCTCAATTCGGTGGAAAGTTGGGAACGGAGTGCCTTAACACTATGTTCTGAGGTTCCTTCTGCCTACCCTGCTATATGCGGGATAGAGCTTGAAGCTAAAAAAAATGACCATTCCCCCGATTGGGAATAGAACCCACAACCAGTCGTGTTTACAATCAGACGTTGTTCCAGTACACGACGATGGCCTCTAAAAATATGAAAATAGATTTTTCACGTAAAGTTGAAACTACTGAGGGTGTGAACAAAAATTTAAAAATATAAATTTCGCTTAATAAGTTTTAACTGCACTAAAAACTTTTCCTACATGCCATTATTAACATAGTAGACGCTCTTTACACTTAGGACGTAAATGTCGTGTAAAAGTTTGAACTACCACAAAACCGGGTAAAAATTACTTTTGTAGCTTTTATGAAAAACCTTAAAGTTTATACATAGCTTCACGATGTATCCCGCATATAGTAAGGTAGGCAGAGAGAACCTAGTGTTAAGACGCTCCGTTCCCCCCTTTCCGCCGAATTGAGGCATTGCGTGCTGAGTAGCGGAACTCAACGCCACGCTTTGCCTTGTTACCAAACCCAGGAAATAAAAAATCCGTTTCCTGGAGTGGGAATCGAACCCACAACCTGTCGCATTTACAGTCGCACGCTTGTGCCTCTGCGCCGGGACAGGCCTTAAGTTTATATTACTTATTAAATAATGTGGATAATACGTTGATATTCTTTGGTGATCTCTGAAGAGGAAAACAAAATAATTAAAATTTTAACAACAAAAAAACCGAATTTAAATAAAATGCAATTAAATGTATCATTATTATGAATAACTCAAAGACCACCTCAGATCTTAATTAAATTTAAATGGGATCACATCAGAAGGAAATGTAAAAGGTTAGTATTTTCATTTAATCTACACCTGTCGTGGCGCAGAGGCACAAACGTGCGACCGTAAACGCGACAGGTTGTGGGTTCGATTCCCATTCCAGGAAATGTAAAATTTAGTATTTTCATTTCTTGGGTTTGGTAACAAGGCGAAGCGCGCAATGTCTCAATTCGGCGAAAAGTGGGGAACAGAATTGTTGTAAGAGAACGGAGTGTCTTAACACTAGGTTCTCTGGTTCCCTCTGCCTACCCCGCTATATGCGGGATACAGCGTGAAGATAAAAAAAAAATCTATCATATAAAAAAAATCATCAAAATTGGTTTACCCAATAAAAAATCATGAATAGCATATATAAAAAAACAGTCATGAGAACCTCGTTTTTTTGGAGTCGGTTAAGAATAATATAAAATTCCTAAAGAAAATTCTATTTTTACATACTTTGATAAAAAAAATGAATAACATGAATAAGCTACTAGGTAAAGCAGATAAGGGGATAATGTTGTATACCAAAGTATTTATAACCCTTATAGTTTTTTATGAGGAGACCTTTAAGACTCACTGAACTTTAGCAAACTAGAAAGAGATTACCTTAGCTTTACTTAAAATAACTAAATAAACCAGGCTAACGGCATTAGACTAAAACTGGATCATCTCTAAATAAGTACTATAAAAATCTTTTGACTTCTATATACTTATATTATTATTATTATTTGCATATTATTACGAAAAATTTACTTATTACAATCCAAAATAACTGGGCGAATTTACAGAAAAAAATTGAGTATCACAACTTTTTTTTTTAACTTCACGCTGTATCCCGCATATAGCAGGGTAGGCAGAGGGAACCAAAAAACCTAGTGTTAAGATACTCCATTCTCTTTCAACAATTCCGTTCCCCACTTTACCAAACCCAAGAAATGAAAATACTAAATTTTACATTTCCTGGAGTGGGGATCGAACTCACAACCTATCGCATTTACAGTCGCACGCTTGTGCCTCTGCGCCACGACAGGAGTTATTACAACTTATACATAAGAATAACATATAGGCTCCAATTTATTAAAAAAATACGTAATATACCTTTTTTTTTTTTTATGGATAACGGATGGCAAACGAGCAGAAGGACCACCTGATGGTAAGTGGATACCTTCGCCCATGAACATCTACAACACCAGAGATGTTGTAGATGCGTTGCCAACCTAGAGGATACAGATGGAAGAGGAGGACATTGTAGTATTCCGTTCTCGGAACCACCACATTTTGGGGAAAGGATGGGTGGAAATGGAAAAACCTGGCTTACATGCCATCGAACCGGAACACATCATAAGATATTTGGCGGTTCGTCTTTGACATGATAGTGGTCGCGAGCCAGACGGAGGACGAACCTCCTACCACCAAAAAAAAAAATACCTATAGTATAACGATGAGTGACTAGATGAGTCATAAATATATATATAAATTAAAGAACCGAACTAAGTTATAAATATTTTTTACTAAGTAACTAAAAATGTAATGTAATACTAGATAAAAATATATGTATACTGGTACGTGATTTCTTTCTCCTTAATTAGTCAATGTTTGTACATGATAACAAAAAGGTATAGATTCTAAAATCTTAATAATATTAAGATTTTAGCAAACTAGCTACAACTATTACGAATAACTCATAAACCACAGAGAGATTTTACTGGCTTACCTAATTAAAATTTTCAAGTCTCGCCACTGCTAGCTACTAAAAAAATCTTTAAAATTGGTTCACTCAATACTATAATCACTCAATAATATAATAACATATATAGGATAAAGCGTGAAGTTAGGGAGGTAGGTAGGTTTACTCAATAAAAATTTAAGTAGTCAGGCACAAAAAAATACAATGGAATTGAGAACCTACCCGTTTGAAATCGGCTAAAAATTCTGCCACGTCAACAATTTTATACGAAATTTAAATAAATATTTACATTTGTGCAATAAAATATTAAATGGATAAAGCATGTACAGTACTTTATTACAGATGTGCATGAAGAGCGCCTTCTGTAGCTCAGAGGCAGTCATTCAAATAACCTGGTATTACTGCAACATATTTAGAATAGGTACGTGTTTAAAATATATGGTAAGGAAAATCCTACTAGTACTATAAACGCAAAAGTTTGCAAGGATGTTTGTTCGTCTTTCCTGCAAAAGCTACTAAATCAATGGAGAATAACAAATTATATAAATACACTAGCTGTGCACGCGACTTTGTCGTATGGAATTTAACAAAAAAGTTTCTAAAATAAAACTAACTTAAGGTCATCCTTATAACATCAGTTACCTGCCAGTAAAAATCCCGTCAAAATCGGTGCAGTCATTCCAGAGATTAGCCGGAACAAACAAACAAACAGACAAACAAAAAATTTAAAAAATGTTATTTTGTAATATGTACCGTAGATATATTCATATGCAAAAAGTGGTTATTTTAATATTGCAAACAGACAGATGACACATTGCAGTCTACAATTTAAAAAGGTTTTGTGGTTTTCAAAGTATTTTCCAAGTGAGATTTGATGAAAGACGAAAAGCATGATTTTCAGTCCACAATAACATAATAACAATATATTTTTTTTTACTTTTAGCTGTATCCCGCATTTAGCAGGGTAGGCAGAGGGAACCAGAGAACCTAGTGTTAAGACATTCCGTTCTCTTTCAACAATTCCGCTCCCCACTTTCCGCCGCACTAAGGCATTGCATACTGAGTGGTGGAACTCAACGCCGCGCTTTGCCTTGTTACCAAACCCAACAAATGAAAATACTAAGCTTTACATTTCCTGGAGTGGAAATCGAACCCACAACCTGTCGTACCTCTGTGCCACGACATGCGTTAAAGTTCAAAGTTTCCGTTACATAGTTTTCGATACATATCAAGCTAATAAAGGCGTGCTAAAAATAGAAGCAAACCGGAACAAATACCTGTATTTCTATAGATTCCACATAAATTAGTTGGTTACATAATTAAACTCGATTGCACATTGATTGTTATTTATTTACCTAATAGCTTTCATTAGTGCGTTAACGGTTAACTCATATGAGAGCCCTTTGTTCAAGGCGTAGGCAATTAAAGTAGCTTAAATGAATATCATTTGGAACATCGCGTTGTAATTATACAATGTGTGCAAATTATATATTACTTTTATTGAATTCCTCCTGAATTTTGCGGTTAAAATAAGTAAAATTTTTTTTTTTTTTAGGTAGAGGGAACATAGTGTCAAGACACTATCCCGGCTCCTGCCAGAATTTGAGGCATAGTCTATAGAAAGGTAGAGCTCAACAACGCGTTTTGTCTTACCGGAACGAAGAAATAATGATATTTTAAATATAATTACTCCGAATGGAAATTGAATCCACAACTAATCGATCCCATTGCATCACGATGGTTTTTAGGTTGTATGTTAATTATACAAAATAAAAAAATTGGCTTGATTGTTGTTAACATGAAAATATATCTTTAATTGGGAGGAGGAGGAGGATTTATCTTTAATTTATATAAAGTTGACTAACTATATAAACATGAACAAGGGCATTCATGATTTAATATTGCCTTTTAAGCTTGTTTTACTATATCTTGATCTAGTAACCCTTAAACACAGAACACAGTATCAATGATACTGGAGGAAAGTCACGTAAAACGTATGAGGATCCCCGGAGGGATTGCATGAAGAGGTTAATGACTGTGGACGAGGCGAAAGAGGTATGCAGGGACCGTAACGTTTGGCGCTCCGTTCTCTCTGACTACCCCGCTAGGGATAAAGCGTGAAGTTAAGTAAGGTGAGATGGTAACCCTTAAAAGATACTACGATTTGCAAACGGACACAATGTTAAAATAAGATTAGTCGTTAGAATTTTAGGTTAACATGAAAATATTAGCACTTAACTTATTAGTCTAATGACTAAATTGTTACTTTCTCCTAAGGTTCTACAATATTGAATAATATTAGGAATAAAAAAGAATCCGTAAACAAATTCAAAATTCCTAGCAAGACCATCAGATTCATGCTGTAAAAATATGTATCGGATCCGCACACGTACGTTAATTTATAAAGAAACTAAGGAGTGCGTCAAAACTGCATTGAAAGGCTTTCTAGCGTTGATAGTTACAAAAATTATAAAATGGTTCAATATATTAGTACAAACTAGTGTCCCCGTTAACGCGTTGTTAACGCGTTGTCTTTAGCATTGTATATGTCACTTTATATAAACATGGATGTCAAACTTTGGTAGTGTGTGTAACATTTATTTTGTTAATTTAATATACTTTTTATGGATTATTTTAAAAAATGTTAGCATACTGCACTCATTCTCTATATAAACTATAAGTGTACCAATTTCCATGATCCTCCGTCCTCGTAATTTTCGTACAAAGGGGTTTTGCTTCACATATTTATATATAGTAATAAATCCTGAATATAACGCCATCTTACAGAAAACCTAACCTATTACATACATGTTAAGTTTATTACAAGCATCACTAGATGTCTCGAGCAAGTTAATGCTTGCAAAATAGTAAGTCAAGAATTCTAGCATGAAATATTTATCTTTACAACGAGATGGCACTGTAACTCTTTTCTATAATTTCTCTATATAGAAACAAATACGTTCTTTTTTCGGCTTCCAATAAATAAAATATTTATAAAAGAACAATAACTTAAGTGCATAAAAAATGACTGAAAAGAGAAAACACGCTTTTCACAATGAAAATCTCGATACCCACTTTAAATTGTCTAATTTAAATTTTAGCTTATTATAATGTAAAAGATTTACTTTTTATTGCTTAGTTTACATAATAACCAGCCTTTTAATATTTTTTTTCTCTATCTCACTTAGTGGAATAGACTGAGAGAAATTTTAAGACACTCCGAGTTCTCCGATTCACGTCTGGAATTGAAACGGTCTGTACTTAAATATAATACATACATACATAGCTTCACGCTGTATCCCGCATATAGCATGGTAGGCAGAGGGAACCTAGTGTTAAGACACTCCGTTCCCCACTTTCCGCCGAATTGAGACATTGTGTGCTAAGTGGCGGAACTCAACGCCACGCTTTGCCTTATTACCAAACCCAGGAAATGAAAAATTCCATTTCCTGGAGTTGTTATCGAACCACAACCTGTCGCGTTTACAGTCGCACACTTGTGCCCCTGTGCCACGACAGGCGTTAAATATAATAACTTCCATGAATGATAATCGAACTTTACTTCCTGTTAGATATAGTTCATCGGTCTAAATTACATTTCACCTCTATCAAATAAAGTTCATCACAACTATTTAGTTATTTAACAATATGTGTTTTATACCGCCGTTATTTTATAAGATAGGCAGAAAGAACCTAGTGTCAAGACCCTCGGTGCTCCGTTTTTTCACCTGAATTTGAGGCATTACATGCTG
>JAKGSA010003047.1:0-11270 GCA_033558755.1 Philaethria dido
GTTTCCCAACTTAATTAGAGACATTGCATGTTGAGTGGTAAAAGTCAATGACGTGCTTTACTCAACCAGAGAAGATAAATTAAAATATAATCATTCAGCGAATAGGAATCGAACCCACAACTAATTTTACCCTATGAGGGAATAAGGTTGGAATACAATTTCCCTCTACCGCTGTGTAGTGTCCCATAATAGACGGGTATCCCAGTAGTTTGGTGGTAAGCGGTTCATCCTCCGACTTGCTCGCGACTACTATCATGTCAAAAACGATCTGCCAAATATCTAATGATGGGTTCCGGTTCGATGATATGTAAGCCAGGTTTTCCCTATTCCCAACCATCCTTTCCTCATAATGTGACTTTATCCCACAATGACCTAATTCGTTAATCTGTATTTTTAAAACCCTAAATGTGAAAACCTCATATTTTTATAATTCTAAATCAATCAATCCTATGACTTTATAAAGCAATAAAAACTTTGAAATTCTAATTTTCAATCGTTAAATGGCCTAAATAAAAACAAAAATGCCAAACTATTAATACTCGTACATGCGCAGGCGCATGTAAGACGTTAAGTATTTTGACAGGTTGATGGTTATATTCGCATGAGTGATTCAGACACGCGTTTACTTATTGAATACATATATACTTGCACTGTATGAATTCTGTTAGGTTTGATTATTTTTGTCGTGGCGCAGAGGCACAAGCATTCGACTGTAAACGCGACAAAGTCAAAGTCAAAGTCAAATAATTTTATTCAAAATAAGAAGTTACAAGCTTCATTTTTTGAACGTCAAATAATTTACCACCGGTTCACTAAATTTAATGCCTCAAACCTGAGAAGAACCGGCGCAAGAAACTCAGCGGGACTTATTTTTTTTTTTTTTTTTTTATATTCGACAATGGTTTACAATTCTTTATTATTGGCAATGATACCTTTGAAACAGACTGGAGCGAGCATTTCATTCCCAAGGTGTGTTATCATTTATAAAATCACTAATTAGGTAATAACCTTTAACACACAAACGTCTTTTTACAATTTTTTTAAATTGTAAAATGGAAAGTTCTCGGACGTTTTCTGGGATCCTATTGTAAAAGTATACACATTGTCCCATAAAAGAATTGCGGACTCGATGCAATCGAGTTACAGGCGCTGCAAGTTTAAGCCTATTTCTTGTATTTATATTATGTGCATCGCCAACTTTGTTAAAATTATTAATATTTTTCTTAACATACAGTACATTTTCAAAGATGTACTGAGAGGCAACTGTTAAAATATTAATTTCCTTAAATTTTTGTCTTAAGGAATCTTTAGGGCCTAAGTTATAGATTGCACGAATAGCTCGCTTCTGCAGGACAAAGATCGAATTAATAGCGGCTGCATTACCCCACAATATAATGCCATAGGACATAATACTATGAAAGTAGCTAAAATAAACAAGACGTGCCGTTTCCACGTCAGTCAATAATCTAATTTTTTAACCGCGAAAGCTGCTGAGCTAAGTCTATTCGCCAATCCGTCAATATGAGGTCCCCACTGTAACTTGGAGTCTATGGTGATACCGAGAAATACCGTAGAATCAACAGGATCCACGGCTTCACCATTCAACAGTACATTGGCTTTAACAATTTTTGTATTAGGCGTTCTGAAAATGACGCATTTAGTTTTTTTACTATTCAATAGTAAGTTATTAGCACTAAACCAATGTACTATTTTAGTAAGAGCATTGTTTACATCGTCATAAACATTTAGACGCCTTTTCATTTTAAATATTAAGGAGGTATCATCAGCAAACAATACTATATCATGGCTCTTTCCGACAAGATATGGTAAATCATTTATGTATATTAAAAAGAGGAAAGGACCAAGAATAGACCCCTGTGGGACCCCCATATTGATTAGTGATCCAGGAGATTTTCTTGCTATTTACATCAACCCTCTGAATCCTGTTACTTAAATAAGAGGCCAGAAAGATTGAGTGCACGTCCTCTTATACCGTAGTGGTGTAGCTTCATGACTAACGTAGAGTGCTGGAACGCAGTCAGAATGCTTTTTGGACAGGCTCCACAGAATATACCAAGAGTCCTGCGATTCCTCCCAAGCCTCATAGATACTTTTTAAGAGATTTATACCAAAGGTCAGCAGTAGAATCATCTTTAGTAAAGCCATATCATTGTTTTTCATGCATGGACATGTAAAATCAAAATGCATTAATATTTGATTTAAAATAATTTTTTCAAAATACTGAATGAGGGTAGCACAGATAGCTGGTCGAAGTTATTGGGGTCTGATGTGCTACCCGATTTAAATATCGGTATGACTCTACTAAATTTCATCAGGTCAGGAAACACACCATACTTCATACAATTATTGTATATATTCGTACAAGAGCAATAAATGCTCATTATATAACCACCAGCTTCACAGAGATACCCCATAGATCCGATGTTTTTTTTTGATATCTAGGGAATTAAATGTTCTTTACAATGTCTCTTGGAGCTGACCGATTTAAATTCTAAAATCTACTACATTATTACGAATACCATAAACTATTGTCAGATCGTAACTAAATTCGCTAAAATGAGACTCCCCATCGATGATCAAAATTGTTCAACGCATTGTTATATATACATCGCGCGCGCTTCACGCTGTATCCTTCGCATATAAGTACATAAGGAACTCCAGTGTTACATTTTCACCTTCGGTTCCCACTTTCCGACAAATTGAGCACGTGCGCTGAATGGCGGAACTCCTCACCGCGCACCTTTGTTACTCAAATCCAGGAAAAGAAAAATTGCAGTTTCTGAGTGTGAGAATCGAACCCACAACCTGTCACGCTTACAGTCGCATCGCTTGTGCCTCTGCGCCATAACAGGTATTGCTTTCAAGCGTACACATAAAAATACAATGAAATGAAAACTACACCAAAGACAGCAGGTTTAAATAGTAATGCGTTCATCTCAGCTTTAAAGCATTCCGCCGTTAATCCATGACTAACTTGACAAGTACCAAGTGGGTCGATTATCTGACATTTGGAACAGGTTGAAACATGAGTATCGTAACGCTGTTTGCAACACCTTAACGTCCGGATGCACTTTGTGGATATTTTCCAATACACATTTTTAGCCGATTTTTAAATAAGGAGGGGTGGTATCAATTTTGACTGTATTTTTTATGTTTACCATAAAAATTACAGTCAAATGTAATTTTGTTACTGGCTGAACTAATTTTGATGATTGTTCTTTTTATTTGATAGCTAGTGCTTCTGATGTGGTCGCATTTAAATTTAGTTAAGTTTTAACGAGCAGTTTTTGAGTTATTTGTAATAATTTCACTTCGTAGTGCATTTTATTTGTTAAGTTAGTTTTCTTCGGCCTTGGCTAAAAATTTTAGTTATAAATGTAAAATCTTTATTAAAAATTCTATTTTTGTATCTACTATTGCTCTGTTAATTTGCGGACTTTGTATATACATTAAGCGGTCACTTCACGGTGACGTTAAGTTCAGTAAAAATATTTTTTTTTTTTAGATTCACGCTGTATCCCGCATATAAGCAGGTAGGCAGAAGGTAATTGAGAACCTATTGTTAGGATACAATACTCCGTTCCCACTTTCCGTCGATTTGGTGGCATTGTATGCTGAGTGAAGGAACACAACGCCGCTTTTGACTTTAAATCAAACCCAGGAAATGAAAATACAAATTTTAACATTTCCTGGAGTGGGTATCGAACTCCACAACTTGCTGCGCTATAAGCAGTCACACGCGCTTTCAGTTTGCGCTACGACAGGCGGATTATAAATCTATTAATTAAATATTAAAAATTATAATCTTCCGTAATACTCGTGACATATTTTACGACTATTACCGCCTCTTGTTTAGAACAGCTTTTACAAGGCGAAATTTGTAAATATTATGCAAGTGCATTATCATCATCAAAGACTGCATCCATATAATTCAACATAATATTTATTGCATTTAGATAGTTTTTATAGCTTCACGCTTTTTATTCACAGCAAAGAAGGCAGAGAACGGAAGCAAGACACTTCCTTTCCCGCTTCCCGTAATTATCTTCATGATATCTAATTCCTTTAGAATTATAGTGACCTATTTTTAAAAAATTATGTTTTGAAAAATGTCATATAAAGATGAGAAAAGAGTTCTTGTATCAACAATTAGCGGGAAAATCCTTCCGCCGCATATATAGAAATGCAAGATATAAAGAACGTAGAGACCTAACATCAAATATAATGTCCCCTAGCAATAATAAGGTAATCTAAAAAAAAAAAAAAACGCAGATTTTGTCAAGTACAACTTTGTCACAATAATAAAACAATTCTTATATTCGGGCGAAAAGGGTGAAAAGTATGTAATCAAGTCATTTTTGACCAAATGACCACCTTATTTTTGTGTAAAAATGTGCAGACGATGATTCCTGTATGTTTTGTTTTTGTTTTCCGAAGTGTATTATTTTTTCACTTAATATTTACCAATTACATATTATATAGCTGTAAAAATAATAATTTTTATAATTGATTTACGGTTTGATTATTTTATTACAGAGCAGCATTTTGATCGTCTAGGCAATATAAGTAAAATGCTAAGATTCGTCTTTCTTCTAGTAAAGCATCAAGTGCTCCCACGGGGAACCCAACCCACAATCAATCACGTCATTTTTTTATACTGCGCCATGATGGTCTCAAGCCAGTTTATTACACTAATATGCCGGTGGTTCTATGTTCAACTTACCAGATAAATATTTTGTAATGGAACATACCACATGAATATGTTTATTCACGTACTAATTAAATGATTGTTATGGCGTACATTAGGTATGATGCTCGATTGTCTGTTTTACGAGATATTGGGCGTTCAGTGGTGAACTCCAACACCGTGGTTTTTCTGAACAAAAAGCGGAGGAACGGAGATAATTTTGAATATAATAATTTTTTATTTTTTAACTCACGCCATATCCTTACTATAGTAGGGTAGGCAGAGGAACCTGAGAACCCTAGTTTAAGACATCTGTCTCTTACACACAATTCCGTTCCCACTCTTTCCACCCAATTGAGGCATTGCGTGCCGAGTGGCGGAACTCAACGCCGCGCTTTGCTTTTGTTACCAAACCCATGAAAATTCAAATTCGAATTAGATCGAACCTACAACTCAAGCCGCGTTTACAGTGGCACGCTTGTGCTCTCTGCGCTATATGAGCAATAATATATACAATAATCTTTAAAAATCATTATAATCGGGTGACAAAAGAGAATGTATATAAAAGTTTATTATGACAATGACAAATTATAATAATCAATGTTTTTTTAATTAAATTTTGCCAAATAAAGCATGTTTTTAATACAGGTTGTTTAATTAGAAGGCCAATGTGGTGCAGTGGCGTTGGAAGCGTTTGGATTCTAAACGACTGATTGTGAATTCGATTACCGACTTATGACAATACAATATTAATATTAAAATGAATCTGATGTCTTTGTCAAGACGACTGTGATATCGACAAAAAAATGTTATAAGTATTTCTTTATATCGCTATCTCGCACAACAAGGTAGACAGAGGACTTTTAATCTAGGCACTCTATTATCCTATTTACCCGAATTGATATATTTTTTTCCTTTTTTTTTAACTTCACGCTGTATCCCCGCACATAGCAGGGTAAAGTAGAGGGAACCAGAGAACCTTAGTAAAGACACCCGCTCTCTTTACAACAATTTTGCTCCCCACTTTCCGCCGAATTGAGGCATTGCGTGCTGAGTGGCGGAACCTCAACGCCGCGCTTTGCCTGGTTATCAAACCCACAAAATGAAAATACTAACATTTCCTGGAGGAATCGAGTCCTCCCACAACTCAAGTCAAGCCTATACAGTTGCACGCTTGTGCTTCTGCGCCACGACAGGCGTTATTGTTTCGCTTATAATAAATTGTTATAGCTGTAAATTGTTATAGCTTGACAAACAATATATTCTTTTGTATCCCGCATATAGCAGTGGGTAGGCAGAAGGAACCCGAGAACCGACATTTTAGGACACCTGTTCCCCCATTTTTCCATTTAAGTTATAGCATAGTACAGATACCAGTGTATAACAACTTTTTAAACATAATTTAAGTTTATGTTACTTTCAAAACAATAAATAATGAGACATATGACTTTATCACTCTCACTCAGAGGTTAATATTGGAAATATTTGTTAATCTTATTATTATTATATATAGAGTGCAGAGCAGGTAGCCTCAAGCACTTAAATGAAACGCAAATAAAAATAAAAAATCTCGTTCAGGATATTTGTGTTATTTCATCTTTACTATCATGCGAAAATGCGGAAAGTAACTCTGTCTGTCTGTCTGTGTGTCTGCTTACGCTTTCACGCCTAAACACTGGGGAACCACTTTGATGAAATTCGGTATGAAGATAGAACTGAAACTTCTGGAGAAAGGACATTACAGGATACTTTTATTATGAAAAATGGTAGAAAGGTTGAAATAGGGATGAAAGTTTGTATGGAAACCTTATTGTCAAACATAAAATCAAGTAAGATCGTTCAACTGTTTACAACTCCTTCACACCTAAAACCACTTAATCAATTTTGACAAATAGTCTAGACCTTGAAAAAGACTCTACTCCTAGGCTACTCCTTATCATGTCGCGCTGATATAACCGGAATTCCATCGCGGGCGAAGTCGCGGGCGGAAAGCTAGTATTTAATAATTAGAATTTCTTTATTTATATTAAACAAACCTTGAACGATTATATTTCACATTTTTTCAAGAAAATATATTGTTATATTATATTATTATAAAAACTAGACCTTTATAATCTAGTTCTGGCCGTCAAAAAAGTGGAAAATAAAGTACTGTGGACAAGGCGCAGCAAAAAGAGGTATGTGGTGACCGTAGCGTTTGGCGCTCCTTCTCTTTGACTCATCTCGCTAGGGATACAAGCGTGCCAGTTAGGCTATATTTATTATTACAAGGTTGACACACAATAATAAAATTACACAATATTAGAAATTCATAATTAAATATTAGCCATCAATATATAGAGAACACGCTAAGCAAATAATTATTTATCCGACTTTTAAAGCAATGAATAAACGTTAATGTAGCAATATAGGATGTGTTAGTACGTAGTGTTTCCGGTAGTATTACGATAACTCTAGCAAGCCTGTTTGTATTGTGATGATTATGTATTTTTTTAAAGTTATATCTTTGGCGCTTCTTAAGGAAAAAATTGTAAAGGCCTCGTGGCGCAGAAGCAAAGGCGACTGTAAACGCGATAGGTTGTGGGTTCGATTCTCACTCCAGAAAATGAATAAATATATATTTTTATTAACTTCACGCTGTATCCCGCACATAGCAGAGTAGGCAGAGGGAACCTGAGAATCTAGTTTTGAGACACTCCATTCTCTTACAACAATTCGGTTCCCCACTTTCCTCCGAATTAAGGTATTGCGTGCTGAGTTGCGGTACCCAACGCCGGACTTTGCCTTATTATCGAACCCAGGAAATGAAAATACTAACATTTCCTGGTTTAGGTTGGTTTAACGTTAAAATACAAAATAAATTAAACATTATTTAATTTTAATTTCCTCGCTCTGGTAACAAGGCGAAGCGCGGCGTTGAGTTCCGACACTCAGCACGCAATGCCTCAATTCGGCGGAAAGTAGGGAACGGAAATGTTAAAAGAGGAGTGTCTTAACACTTGGTTCGCTGGTTCCCTCTGCCTACCCTGCTATATGCGGGATACAGCGTGAAGTTAAGAAAATATACTAACTTATATAACTTTATAGCTTACAAATATATCATTACTAATAATAATGCAATTTATTCGAATGTATATACGTCTATATTTCTATTAAACAATGAGTTTCGTAAACTACTGTTCTTTCGATTGTTCAAGGTCCCTTTTGTTCTTTGGAACGGTTGCCAATTCTAAGTACTTTACTGTGTACACTGTATGTACCTTACTTTGTCTAGTGCAAATGTACTCGTAGGTTCGATTCCCGATTAAATAACGAACCTATATGATGTGAATATTTATTTGTTGAATATGGCGTCTTTGAAGTTATCGTGTCGTAGTGGGACAACATCTAGCTGTAAAACCGATTGGTTGTGCGTTTGATTCCCGCTCGGAGAAATAATTGTATTTAAATTGTTAACATTTTTCGCTATGGTAAAACTAAGCGCGTCATTGATTTCCCCAATATAAAAATTCCATTTCCATTTCCATAGGAATCGAACCCACAACCTGTCGCGCTTACAGTCGCACGATAGTGCCTCTGCGCAACGACAGGCCTTATCGTTATCGTTACGCTCCTTTTATTATATTGGAAAAGAGCAAAACGGCTTCCCGCCCAACTTCTACACATTGTGTATTAAGGCGGTACTCAACACCGCGCTTTGAGTAAAGAACAAAAGTTAAAATTTTTATTAGGCACAAAGTAAGAAACTTTGAAGTAACTACCCCATATAACAAGCAAGAGTATCGAATTCGGGCGGAAGGCAGCGAATGGAATATCTTGACAATAGTTACTCTCTGACTATTCAGCTGTGCGAGATAAAGTGTAATATAAATATTTCTCAGGAAAAGGAAATGAACCTGTAACCATTGCAAATGATAAGAGTCGTCTTGTTTATATCTCGAGGACGTCATTGTATTTTTTTATTATCTTTATAGTTCTTACGTAAAATTTTCGAATTTGGGCGGAAAGTAGAGAAGGGAGCGTTACTCTGTCATGAGGGATAAAGCATGAAGCTGCTTTAGTACCTTCCTTATGATAGTTGCATATTTCCTACACTTTAGCAGGAAGGGAATTAGATAACTATGCAAGCGCGAAATCTCACGCATACGATTATGTGATGATTGACGAGATGGTTAATAACATGACGTCTAATTAGTAATAAATAAGCTCGGCGTTAAGTTCCGCTACTTAACACGTAATATAAATACTAAGTATATTTTCAAATAGGCTTTTTGCAACTTTTGAATTGTTGAATGAATATAAAGCTAGGTTGGGAAGTCAGTTCTGCTGAGAAGAACCAACAATAAAGAAAAAAACCGAGTACAAATGAAAAATGCAAAAAAGTATATCGAAACGATTATGTGATGTCAACTCTCAACAATTACTTATCGGATGTTAAATAAATTTAAATGAGACCAAATAAGAAACGTCAGCTATCATATAAAAGAAAATCAATCAAAATTGTTTCACTCAGTAAAAAGATATGCAGTAACACAAATAACAAAAATATTTAGTTTGTAAACTTTAAGTGCAATAAAGAATATTATTAAATATTCTTGAACAGATGATCGAATGATCATATTTAAGGTATTATAATATTTAAGTTATAACGCCTGTCGTGGCGCAGAGGCACAAGTGTGCGACTGTAAAGCAACAGGTTGTGGGTTCGATTCCCACTCCAGGTAATGAAGTATTTTCATTTTCTGGGTTTGGTAACAAGGCAAAGTGCGGCGTTGAGTTCCGCCACTCAACACGCAATGCCTCAATTTGGCGGAAAGTGGGGAACGGATTTGTCGAAAAATATCTTAACACTAGGTTCTCAGGTTCCCTCTGCCTGCCTACCTTGCTATATGCGGGATACAGCGTGAAGTTAAAAAAAAAGTTATTATCATTTCTCCCCGAGACGGAAAGCGTTATTGAGTTTCGCTACTCAACACGATATATAATGTTTCGAATTCGAGCGGATAAATAGAGAGCGAAGTGTCTTGACACTGGGTCCCCTTTGACTGCTAGTTAAATGTTTCTTTTATATTTGAAAAGAATAACCGTTCGCCGCTTCCCACCCAAATTTGATACATTGAGTGTTAAGTAGCAGTACTCAACGCCGCGTTTTGAGTAAAGAACAAAAGTTTAAATTTTTATTAGGCACAAAGTAATAAACTTTTAAGTAACTACCTGTTGCCTTCATAATGGCCTCATAGCAATTTTTATTAATACAAGATAAATTATACAACGTACACGCTCTATATATTTATGCGTGCAACGTTATTGTGTTTATTATATTCACGTTAGAAATATGAGGGAAAAGAAACAAATTAAAAAAAAATCACGCTTTATCCCTAGAGTGAACCTAGTGTCTTGACACACTCTGTCGCTACTTTCTGCTTGAACTTGAGACATATCGTGTTTAGTGGCGGAACACAACGCCGCGCTTTGCCTTTTTAGTTTAATTATAACCATTTCACCGAGCGGAAATCGAACCCATAAGCAACCGTCGTTATTTATGTATATAAATAATTTGGTCATGCTATGTTGTGTATTCGATTCCCATTTGGGGAAAAATCATTTTTGTTATTTTACCAATATGACTTAACATTCAATGTTTTTAAAGTTGGTAGGAAATGGAAAATGATGTCTTTACATTGTTATCTTTGCCTACGTAACTTTGCTAGATACGCGAAGCTGATAAAGATTTACTATAATATATGTAAAAGGTATCCTTTGACCCCGTTTGCGTGGACTTAAAACTTCACGCTGTATCACGCACATAGCAAGAAAGGCAGAGAGAACCAGAGAATCTAGTGTTAAGACACTCGGTTCTCTTTTAACGTTTCCATTACCCATTCGCTTGTTCGTTGTCACTCAGTAACGCAATCGTTTCAAATATTTTATCCATTTATACGTGAAGCAAAAATTTGTACCCGATTTTTAAGGAAATTACGCGGACGGAGGAGTATGCAACTTGGCACACTTAAAGTTTATATAGCGAAGGAGTGTAGAATGATAATATATTTTTAAAATAATATATAAAAAATATATTAAATTAATAAAATAAATGTTACACGCACCATGGTTTGATATCCATGTTCATATAAAGTGTCACATACGTTGCTAGGCAACGCGTTGTTAACGCGTTAACGGCGTCACTAATATAAATAAGTAGCTCAAGTAGTAAAGCAAGAGTTGAAATTTCCTCAATTGTGACAAACATATAAAATTCACGTATTTTTGTCTTGTTACATAAGGACTAACAACGTAATATGTTAATACCCAAGTAACCACAAAACGCATATATTTAACTTTATAGTATTTTCTCTTAACAATACTTTGGAAGAATGGTAGATGAGTATGTATACATATATATTCTTGTGTTCCTTTCACTCTGTCTTTTTGAAATTTCTCTAACAAAAACATTAATGTGAAAATGAGACCCAAGTTCTACATCAAGAATATGAGTGGTTATCAACTTCGACGATGAAATAATTTAATACATACATACATACATAGCTTCACGCTGTATCCC
>JAKGSA010003048.1:0-11269 GCA_033558755.1 Philaethria dido
TTCTCTTGTAACATTTCCGTTCCCCATTATTAAAGAATGAATAATCACTGTCGTGGCGCAGAGGCACTAGCGTGCGACTGTAAACGCGACAGGTCGTGGGTTCGATTCCCACTCCAGGAAATGTAAAATTTAATATTTTCATTTCTTGGGTTTGGTAACAAGGCAAAGCGCGGCGTTGATCGTTGAGTGTTGGCCTCAATTCGGCGGAAAGTGGGGAACGGAATTGTATAAAGAGAATGGAGTGTCTTAACACTAGGTTCTCTGGTTCACTCTGCCTACCCTGCTATATGCGGGTTACAGCGTGAAATTAAAAAAAAAATATAATAATCACTTTGGAAGAAGCTCTTAATGGAAACTTCGAAAGTTTTAGGTTACATTGCTTTCAAGTTTGTATTAGCTTTTATTACTTTAAGATACATACATAGCTTCACGCTGAATCCCGCATATAGTAGGATAGGCAGAGAAAACAAAGTGTCAAGACACTCCGTTCTCCATACCAACATGTTTATTAAAAATTTGATGATTAAAGAAAAGTATCTAGAGCATAAAATTTTTATTGTTTATTTTATAGCCACTAAAACTAGAATTAGCGTCGTTAAAAGAACTTATTGTAATGGTTGTTATCATTAAGGTATTATTACTGCATATAAAACTATCTCTTAAATGTATAGAAAAAATGAATAAAAAATATATTTAACGCCTGTGTGCCCAGAGGCACAAGCGTGCGACTGTAAATGCGACAGGTTGTGGGTTCGATTCCCACTCCAGGAAATGTAAAATTTAGTATTTTCATTTCTTGGGTTTGGTAACAAGGCAAAGCGCGGCGTTGAGTTTCGCCACTCAACACGCAATGCCTCAATTTGGCGGAAAGTGGGGAACGGAAATGTTGAAAGAGTTAAAAAAAAAACTTAGGTCGTAAGTCCCAGGCACTCTCCAAACTCCTCTCTCTCTGCAATGCGATGGGCACCATCAAGCAAGGCAAAGTGAATTCATGATTAAAGGAGTTTTTTCTCTCTCTTGGTCTTATAAATATTTAATATTCTTATTTCCTAGAGTGGGAATCGAACTCACAACCTGTCGCGTTTACAACCGCACGCTTCTGCGCCTCTAGTCTCAAGTTTCTTCTATTCATACAACCAAATACAATTCAACTACCACACCCATAGCGATATTTTTTAGCTTCACGCTGTATCACGCATACAACTAGGTAGGTTTTTTTTTTTTTTATGGATAACGGATGGCAAACGAGCAGAAGGACCACCTGATGGTAAGTGGTTACCTTCGCCCATGGACATCTACAACACCAGAGATGTTGTAGATGCGTTGCCAACCTAGAGGATACAGATGGAAGAGGAGGGCAATGTAGTATTCCGTTCTCGGAACCACCACATTTTGGGGAAAGGATGGGTGGGAATGGGAAAACCTGGCTTACATGCCATCGAACCGGAACACATCATAAGATATTTGGCGGTTCGTCTTTGACATGATAGTGGTCGCGAGCCAGACGGAGGACGAACCTCCTACCACCAAACAAAAGGTAGAGGGAAGCTGAGAATCTACTGTGAGGACACTCTGATCTCTTGTAACATTTCCGTTCCCCATTATTTAAGAATGAATAATCACTTTAGAACAAGCTATTAATGGAAGCTTCGAAAGTTTTAGGTTACATTGCTTTCAAGGTTGTATTAGCTTTTATTACTTTAAGATCTTAAAAGTAATAAATGATTTGAAGTCATAGTGGTTCAGTGAGCAAATGTACGCACTACATACTACGATTATAGGTTCATTATCTATTTAGGGAAATTATATCTAAATTATTTTTATTTTTATTTCTTTATTTCTCTATTTCCGTCTCTTTCTGGGTGATCACTGTAGCGCATGAGTCAGCGTCCGACTATAAACGTGATAAGCTGTGGGTGCAATTTCCACTGGAAGGAATAATTACATTTAAATTATTTATATCTCTCTGTAAGGCAAAGCGCGGCGTTGAGTTTCGTTTTCAATGTCTCGATTTCGGGCGGAAATAGGAGAACAGATTGTCTTGGTCCTAGGTTTTTCTGTGGGATCCGGTGGGATCAAGCGTGAAACTATCATACTCTGGTAGACCAAGCACGGCGTTAAGTTCCGCAACCCAACACACAAGATATCCAAAATTGGCATAGTAAAGAAGCTACATGAAGACTTAGCGTTATTAAAAAATGAGTAATTACTTTGAAACAAGCTATTATTGGAATTTTCCTGAAAATTTATATTACATTGTACTTTTAAATATACTTTTAAAAGAAACTTTGTGAATACTTAAAACATAAATTATTTAAATTTTAACAAAAACCATAGACTTCAAACAAAATGCATTAAACAGTCAAATTATTACGAATAACTCCAAAACTACTGTTCAGATCTTAACTAAATTTAAACGAGACCACATTCGAAGCATCTAGCTGTCATATAAAAATTATTTAAATTGGCACACCGTTTGTTACGCTATACCACAAGAAATTCAGTCAAATTGAGAACTACCTTTTTTAGAGATCAGTTATTATAAAAAAATGAGAATGGAAATGTTAAAAGAGAAAGGAGTGTCTTAACACTAGGTTCTCAGGTTCCCTCTGCCTACCCTGTTATGTGCAGAATACAGCGTGAAGCTACAAAAAGAAAGTAAAAAATGTCACCACTTAGCACGCAATGCCTCGATTCGGCGGAAAGTGGGGAACGGAGTGTCTTAACACTAGGTCCCTCTGCCTACACTGCTATATGCGGGATAGAACGTAAAGCTATGTATGTATGTAAAAAAATAACTAATTACTTTGAAACAGGCTATTATTGAAATTTTCCTTCAAAAGTTAAATTACTTTCCAATTCATAAAATATAACCAAAAATACATTTTCGCAAGAAACTTTGTAAATACTTCAAACATAAATAAAGCTATTTCACATTTACGCTCTCGAGGATTTCATCGACATGCTGTCAGTGACGGCAAATATGCTTTTCTAGCGAGAATGTTCCTTTATGATATACGCTAGTTAGGTATGGAAATTTATATACATATACATACATATATATATGAGTATATATATATATATATATATATATATATATATATATATATATATACATACATAGCTTCTCTGTATCCCACATATGGCAGGTAGGCAGAGGGAACCTAGTGCTGGGAGACACCTGCCCCCATTTTCCGCCGTGAATTGAGGCATTGTGTTGAGGACAATGGCTGCGGCTTTGCCTTGTTACCAAATCCAGGAAATGAAAGATTCCATTTTCTGAGTGGGAATCGAACCCACAACCCGCGTCTGTGAACGCGACAGGCTGAGGGTTCGATTCCCACCCAGGAAATGAAAATATTTAATACATTTAGCATTTGCATTCCTCGTTCTGGTAACAAGGCAAAGCGCGTCGCTGAGTTCCGCCACACTCCTAATATCTCGAAAATTTTCAACGCCTGTCGTGGCGCAGAGGCACAAGGATGCGACTGTAAACGCGACGAAAGTTAAGTTGTGGTTTCGATTCCCCACCCAGGAAAATGTAAAATTTGGGGCATTTTCATTTCTTGGGCTTGCAACAAGGCAAAGGGTGAAAAGTTGAGTTCCGCCACTCAACACGCAATGCCTCAATTTGGCGGAAAGTGAGGAACGAATTGTTGGAAAGAGCAGAATGGAGTGTCTTAACACTCAGGTTCTCTGTTCCCTCTGCCTACCCCCTGCTATATGCGGATACAGCATGAAGTTAAAAAAAAAGTTTTCAAACCAGAGAGAATAATTTCTTCTACCCTCATGAAGGGATGGCAATGTTTTCTATCATTTCTGGGAAAATTTTGTATACTCTGTCTACGCGAAGAATACGTGAAGATAAACAAAAATAAAATTAACATATTCCCAGGAGACCTCCAAAATACAGGTACATACTCGAACTCCGGATTTAACTTTAATTTAAACTTAGATTAGGTTATAACTTGGTTACGAGCTTGTTTATCTTTCTACCTTTTGTTGTATGAAGAACCTATGTAATGACTTATGGGCACAGTGGTTGTGTTAATTCTTTTGAATCGACTTCAAAAAAAGTGTGGTAACTCTTTTTTCTTAGTGAATCAATTTTCATGATGTTTTTTACAATAAGATCCAAGAAAATCCAAAAAATGTTCTATCACAGTTTAAAAAAAAGTTGTGGAAAAGACGTTGTGTGTTAAAGGTAATTACTTAATTAATGATTTTATAAATGATAATTGTGTTAGGTGGTAGGAGGTTCGTCCTCCGACTGGCTCGCGACCACAAAGACCACAAAGACGAACCGCCAAATATCTAATGATGTATTCCGGTTCGATGGCATGTAAGCCAGATTTTCTCCCCCTTCCCACCCATCCTTTCCCAAAATGTGGTGGTTCTGATAGTGGACCAATACATTGTCCCCCTTCCATCTGTATCCCTCTATAGGTTATAACGCATCTACAATATCTCGGTGTTGTAGATACCATGGGCTAGTTGCAACCACTTAATATCAGGTGGTCCTGCTCGTTTGCCGTCCGTTATCAATAAAAAAAAAAAAAAAAAATGATAACACGCCTTGGGAATGAAATGCCTGCTCCAGTCTATTTCAAAGTAATCATTATCACTAATAAATAATTGCCGGGCATTGGATCGAAAGTCCCGCTGAGTTTCTTGCGCCGGTTCTTCTCAGGTCTGAGGCATTAAATTTAGTGAACCGGTGAAAATTATTTGACATTCAAAAAATGAAGCTTGTAACCTCTACTTTGAATAAAATTATTTGATTTGATTTTTTTTTTATTTTATATGATAGCTAGTATATATGATGTGGTTCATTACTATTCTGACAAGTAGTTTTTGAGTTATTCGTAATAATTTGATGCCTAATGATGTTATGTTTTATGCATTTAACTGAATTTAAACTTTAAATGGGGAAGAAAGGTTCTCGAGTGGCGACCACGAACCGGAAGGCGTAGTGTGGGACGGCCCCCAGTAGGGGGCAATTCGGACAGGTCGTCGGTCCATCTAGTAAGATGGACCGACGACCTGTCCGAATTGCGGGAAAGCGCCGGATGCAGGAGGCATCCAGTCGTGCTACATGGCGATCTATGGGGGAGGCCTATGTCCAGCAGTGGACGTCTTCTGGCTGACGACGAAACTTTAAATTAGATTATAACTTGATTCTGAGCTTGTTTATTTTGCTACCTTTGTTAGATACTCGTGAGGTAAAAGCGCGCTAACTCCCACCTTAAAGGCCGGCAACGCACCTGTAGCTCCTCTGGTGTTACACGGGGCCGTGGGCGGCGGGGATCACTTACCATCAGGTGACCCGAACGAGAGTTTGCCTTGTCCTTTCCATAAAAAAAAAAAAAAAAAAAAAAAAAAAAAAAAAAAAAAAGGTTCAAGCTGTATTTCGCACATAGCCTAGTAGAAGTATAGATTTGAGCGGAGTGTCTTAATATTACGTTTTGTTTACAAGCTTGCTATATGCAGGTGAAGTCTTTTATCCATGGTAAGAATAAACTTCATAGTGATGAATCACTACGCTATGCAATTTCCGGTTGTAAGAGACTTTTCATTCGGATGTGGTCCAAACCAATCAATATATATACTAACAGTACTTTAATAACATAAGAAGAAATAAATAAAGTAATGTTCAAAGAGAACGGAGTGCCTTAACACCAGGTTCTCAGGTTCCCTCTGCCTACTCTGCTATGTGTGGGATTCAGCGTGAAGCTACAAAAACATACATACATACACATGCATAGCTTCACGCTGTGTCCCGCATATAGCAGGGTAGGCAGAGGGAACCTAGTGTTAAGACACTCCGTTCTTCACTTTCCACCGAATTGAGGAATTTCGTGCTGAGTGGTGGAACTCAATGGCGCGCTTTGCCTTGTTTCCAAACCCAGGAAATGAAAAATTCAATTTCCGGGAGTGGGAATCGAACCCACAACCCATCGCGCTTACAGTCGCACGCTTGTGCCTCTGCGCCACAACAGGCGTTGCGACTTTAATTACATAAGAACAAATATAAATTAATGTTAAAATAGAACGGAGTGTCTTAACACTAGGCTCTCTGGTTCCCTCTGCCTACCCTGCTATATGCGGGATTCAGCGTGAAGCTAAAAAATATATAGTATTATTTCTTATAAAAGCAAAGGTAAATATAAAGACGTTATGTTTCACTCTTCTTACAAGATTAAGCGTTCGGATAACATGAGGGCATGTTTGCTTTTAAAATACAGGCTTACCTTCCCACAGCCGGGTTAAACAAACTTTAGATTTCGCTACTATATGTGTAATATTTGTTAAATGTCGTATGGAATATAGAAGCATCTTCGTGGCGTAGAGGCATAATGTTGTGGGTTCGATTCCCACTCCAGGAAATGAAAATTCTAAAAAATAATATTTAACATTGCATTTCCTGGGTCTGGAAAACAAGGCAAAACGCGGCGTTGAGCTCCGCCACTCAGCACGCAATGCCTCAATCTGGCAGAAAGTGAGGAACGAAATTGTTGAAAGAGAACGGAGTGTCGTAATATTAGGTTCGCAGGTTCCCTCTGCCTACCCTGTTATATGCGGGATACAGCGTTAAAGCGAGAAGTTAGAGTCGAGACACTCATTTCTCCTATTTTGTTTGCGATCTTGTGGGAAATCCTATTGAAACAACTGTGTGAATATACTGAACTAAAGTTACTTTACATGTTAAATAGGCGTTGGCTAAAATACTTTTAAATATAGATACTTTCAAATAGAATTGTATTAAGCTTATTAATCAAAAAATGCTTGTGAAATACGACTCAGAATTAAATGTTGTCAAAAGTTTACTTGACGCATCTTAATGCGCAAAGCCTCCTTTCCAGCGGAAAGTGGGCAACGAAATTGTTGAAAGAGAACGGAGTGTCGTAACACTAGGTTCTCAGGTTCCCTCTGCCTACCCTAGTATAAGCGGGATACAGCGTGAAGCTCAAAAAAAGTGAAATTATTGGTAATAATTCCAAAACTACTATTCGGATCTTAACTATATTTAAAGGAGACCACACCAGAAACATTATTTATTAAAAAAAAATAACATCAAAACTGGTTAACTCGGTAAAAAAAATATGCGGTAACACATAAAAAGCCGGAAGTCCGAATTTTGTTTTTTTTTTTTTTTTTTTTTTATGGATAACCTGTGGAGGATGGCTTTGCAAACGAGCAGAAGGACCACCTGATGGTAAGTGGTTACCCTTCGCCCATGAACATCTACAAAAACAAGGATGTTGTAGATGCGTTGCAATCTACAGGAGAATACAGATGGAAGGGGAGGACAATGCTTAGTAGTCCGCTATCGGAACAAATCACATTTTCGAAGGAAGGATGGGTGGGAAGGAAAACCTGGCTTACATGCCATCTAGCCAGAACACATCATAAGATATTTGGCGGTTCGTCTTTGACGTGTTAGTGGTCATGAGCCAGACGGAGGACGAACCTCCTACCACCAAACAAGATTGAAAACTTCTTTGCTTTTTTGGATCAGTATAGAAATTTAAAATTGGCCATTTAATATAAGGTAATTGGTTTATACGTTTAGTTCAAAAAGCAAGAGATACCAAAGCCTAGATTTTGCACATTGTAAATTAATATACACCTCATACTTTTTTATTAACTTCACGCTGCGTCCATATAGCAGGATAGGCAGAGGAACCACAAGGAACCTAGTGCTAAGACCCTCCGTTCCCACTTTCCACCGAATTGCATTGCGCGCTGAGCCTTGTTACCATACCCAGGAAACGAAAATACTGAAAGCACCCCAAACCTGAAGTGGGAATCGAACCCACAACCTGCCGCGTTACAGTCGCACGCTTACGTTTTCCTTTTTGAATTCGTTAAAGAATTTAGTACATTTAAATTCAGTAGCTCGCTTCCCGTAAAATGACAGTGAGAGCGATTCATTGCACTATTTGAAATATTTCAAAACAATTGCTCTGTAACGAAGGTATCGAAATACGGTTTAGTTTTAAAGCTTTTTAGAAGGAAGCTGTCCAGTTCGTTGAGGAAATGAGCTGCGTTTGCGAAATTGGCGAAATAAGGAAAACTGTAAATAAATGTATTGGTTGAATTTTATATAAATAATGTTAGAAAATCGTGGTGAAACATTGAAAAAGAGAAGTGATTTACCACTAAGCGTCTTATAAGATTAGGCAGAATAATATAGTGTTCACTATATAACACAGAATTGTTGAAAGAGAACGGAGTGTCTTAACACACGTCGGTTTTTCACCATTCCCTCTGCCCTACCCTGTATGTGCGGGATACAGCGTGAGCAAAAAAAAATGGTATTAGTCTCTCCATTTTCCTTCCAAGCTCAACACAGTATCATTATCGTGTTACCAGGGCTAAAATATATATAGTATTATAAATACATCTTTCACTCGAGTGCGGGTCAAACCCATGACTATCATGTTTACAGTAAGGAACTATTCCACTGCGCCAGTATAACCTTTACGTTCGTATAACAAAAAAGAAAACCGAGTTCAAAGAAAATGTACAAAAAGTACAATTATTACAAATAACTCAAAACTTATCGTCAAATCTAACTAAATCCAAATGGAACTGCATGCAGTAGCTATCATATAAAAGAAGGATCATCAAAATTTCTTCACCCAGTAAAAAGTTATGCAATAACACACATAAAAAATACACGAATTGATAGCCTCCTTTTTATAAGGCGGTTAAAAACAAATTATATATACTTATGTCACTATTTACTGCCTTTATAAATATAATTCGCCTGTCGTCGCAGAGACACAAGTGTGCGACTGTAAAGCGACAGGTTGTGGGTTCGATTCATACTCCAGGAAATGAAGTATTTTCATTCTCTGGGTTTGGTAACATGGTAAAGCGCGGCGTTGAGATCGGCCACTCAACATGCAATGCCTCAATTTGGCGGAAAATGGGGAAAGGATTTGTTGAAAGATAACGGAGTGTCTTAACACTAGGTTTTCAGGCTCCCTCTATGCGGGATATCGCGTGAAATGCAATGGAGTATATATATGCGTGAATAAAGAAAGGGATTATCAACAATTCTACCAGAATGTATGATATATGTTCGCCAACAATGATGTCGCTCATCGTTCTCTAACGAGATTCAACTCTTGCTGACGTAAAAACGCCTGCAAAGTGAGAGACGACATTACTGCACTATACTCATGTTTATTTCGTAGTTATTCGTAATGTAGCTGAATAATGCTTTTGATAAATGTAAAAGAATTATTTGTTTTAAATATTTTTAAACTATTATATATAAGGTGTGGTCTGATTCTTACCAGGAAATGGAAATTTTCATTTTCTGTTTGGTAACAAAGAAGCGGCGTTGGAAGTTCCGAAGAGCCACCCAAGTAATGCCCCACTCCTGGTGTGGATAAAAATCGGAGCAAGTCTTAACAATAAATCTCTCTGCTATTTCCAGTTATATGCGGCACCAGCGTGAAAGGGTAAATGGAACTACTTACCCTTTAATTCACCCATAGTTCCTCTCTCACGAAGTCAGAAGTAGAGTAGTCCGATACCTCTTTGGCAGTGGCCACTGTGGTATTTATTTTTAAGCATAGCGGAAGGTGGAAAACAAGGCGTAAAATATTGGAAAGCAGTCAGATCGCAGAACGGTGCCAATAAAACCTCGGCTACTTTCTGAGCCTGGGACACCTTTGACTTATTTTTACTTCAAACTTGCAAAAAATATACCTTTAAGTGCTGTAGATGGTCACTAGGTCATTATTTTTTACGCTCACGATATCGTCCCCGGTAGGCTGTAAAGTGAAAGAAGTAGGTAAAAGTAACCCGAGGAACCCGGGGCAATAGCTAATACCTCTCTCAAACATTTCCGGGTTCCCCAATGTTCCCGGATTTGTGAGGGAGGTATCAAAAGTGAGTGGTGGAAATCCCCACCCTGCGCTTGTAAAACAGCTAGCAGAATCCCAGGCAGGAAAGCCTAAAATGGCCGGAAACAGGTTATTAAAATTTTCATTCCTGAGGGAAAACAGGAACCCTCAGGCCTGTTACAAGCTTACAGTCGCGCACGCTTCGGTGCCTCTCTGTGCCATGATAGTTTATTATTTAATCTTTAACTCGGAGTTGGGCTGACATTGGCTGACATCGTGACGTAAAGCAGACACTGGGGTGCGGGGACTGTAAACGGGTTGTTGTGGTTAGTGGTACTTTTTCGTTGTGGGCTTTGCTCCTTCGGATCGTGAGCCGAGCTCAGCCGCCTACTGGTAGCCTCCTCGCGCCTAGGAGCGCCGGGCTGCGGTGTAAAAACTGAGACCTTTGTCTCCCCACCAGCGACATAGCAGGGTACTTTCGGAGAAACCGTGTCAAGATCCGGAATGAAAAACCGGAAAGTAACGAACGGTGTGCCATTTTCTTGGCTGAATTCGAGACATTGTAAACAAATAGTGAAACTTAACGCCGCGATATAAAAGAAAAAGAACAGAATATTACATCTAGTTTTCTCTTTAACAAAATAAATTTTGTGTGATTTTATGATACAAACACATTATTTAGCAATATTAGGAATTACTCACAATAAATATAGTAGGTAAGAGAGGCAAAAGTATCTTCTCTCACGTACGTCCCGTCAGCAAGTTAGATTCGTTAAGAACGTCGACGACACGACGTATTCTGAACATATATCATCCATTCTTATTAGATTTGTTGATAAATTCATATTTATAAAGTCAATAAATAAATAGTAGTTAAGTGTTTGGTGGTGGTGGGAGGTTCCCGTTCCTCCGGTCTGGGCTTCCTGGGTGACCACTATCATGTCAAAGACGAACCGCCAAATATTTTATGATGTGTGTTCCGGTTCGGGATGGCATGTGCCAGGTTTTCCCATTCTGCACCCCATCCTTCCCCCCAAATGGTGGTTCCCGAGAACGGAAATACTACATTGTCCCTCCTCTCTTCCATCTGTATCCCTCTTAGAGTTATAACGCATCTACAATACCCTGGTGTTGTGAGGATGTTCTCATGGCGAAGGTAAATCCACCCTACCATCAGGTGGTTCCTTTGCTCGTTTCCAAGTTATCCGGTATCCATAAAAAAAAAAAAAAAACAAAGTAAAATACATATAAGTTTAATCGATTTTATTTTAAAAAAAAAAATATATTATTGAATCGATTATTATTTTTCGAGAAAATCGTGAGTCTTAAAAATTCCATTTTTCTGTTTTCTTTCAACCTTCAAGACTTCAAAAGGGAGGTTATTAATTGACTGTTTTTTTTTTTAT